>CM044562.2:7119670-7202170 GCA_024416835.2 Perccottus glenii
ATAAGTGTCCTTGTGCTAAAAACAGCCATCCTCACCAAGTTCTTTAAATGGAGCTTCTACAAACATTTTACATTGAATTTATTTGGCTTGTAAAATTAGCTTAAAGAGCATTACTGACTTGTCTTGCAACTGGCACATAGATTTATAAAAAACCTTGTGATTGCTGGTGTAATTTACAGATAGCTTACAAACAGCACTGATCCGTGGTGAGCAGCTGTGATAGAGCCCACGCTCTGGGCACACAGCCCTGTCCACAGCACTGCTGCAGAAAGGAAACATCCTCGTCATTTTCATCACATTCTGGGGTTTGGAGCCTGCCCAAACTGGGAAAACTCTTCAGCGTCTTTCTGTTGGATCACGTTCACAGCAGGGGCCCGGGCTTGTCTCACCTGTATTTACTCATTTACAGTTTCAGTGGTTCATACAAATGTTAGCATTTTAGTATTTGAGCAGTTTGTCATGACTCAAAACATGCTACTGTCAGTGTTTCCCTCCTCTTCCTTTAAGCCCTGCTAAGAGGGCTAACAGAGCCAAGAGCATTTATTAAGCATTAAAAATAAATTGGCAACGGCTAATTTTTCAACATTCTCACTTGAATTTACTTCACAATTAATTGATCTAATTAAGAAGTTACATTGTCAACATTACCACAGATGCAGATTTTACCTTCCTATTACAATCCTTTTTTGCAAAAGGATTTGCAAAGAAAAACAGTTTCTATGAAACAGAACAATAGTGAACACGTGTGGCACAATACCTTCATAATTTTGTGGTCTGTGGTTATAGAGCAGAAGAGTAGTTACTGTACTAACCTCAGTAGAGGCTAACCTCAACCCTTTTATCAACACGAGACACCAGACAGAAAACTTCACTTTTCACATTCTTATTTCTCACCTAACAAACTCACCCCACCAATAACAGACCCACTTATTGGACAGACTTGATCAGGGCACAATTATGTAATGGAAAAGGGAAAGTAAATGTGTCATGGCGCTCGATTGCGGAATGATGCTCCTGGTCTCGCTCTGGCCTGTTGCAGCAGTAATTTAGCACATGGGTGCTTCCACTGCAGGGGTTATTGTATCTGTTACGCTCGGCTGAGACCGTGTCGACCCCCGTTTGTGTTTTCAGACCTGACCAGCTTCCCACAAACTCTCTGGATTCCAACAATAAACAGCAGAAATGAGACGCAAGGACAGAGTTAAAAGCCAGGGGAGATTATCAGGGCCAGGGTGAGTCGAGGCCAGAGAAGATTTGAAACCAAAAAAATCAGGTGCTCACATCAACTACATCAAGAGTTACATTGAGGCAAATAAAAGCTGCAAAAATCTCAATGTCTCAAGCTTGAAAACACTTTGATGACATTGGCAAATACTATTTTCAGTGTAAAACCTTGTATTGTCACATTTTGTGTGATATAGTTATTTTTAAGCTCTTTTTCCTGCAAGACTAAGGATTAGACATAAACCCACTTACCAGGAGAACTTTAGGCATTGAGAGTGTTTATTGGCTGAGCTTAGAGGAAGGAAGTTATATTTTAAAAATGAAAGCCTTCTGAGCTTTAGCCCTCGTATATTTCAGTAATCTTAACCAGGTGTTGTTCTGTCCATACAAACAAAATGATTGGAAGTTGCTTTTTTACATTTGGCACAAATCTCATGCTTTGGATTTGAACATTTAAAAAACTCTCAAACACATCTTGATGAAGGATTGTTTTGCTTGAATCAATACATTGAAGTGAGTAAGTGCAAAAGTTAAACAGCTAAATGTTGTTTTGGAAAGAGTTGAAAACCCAAAGTGATGGATGAGGGAAGTTGGAAGGCCTACACTGCTGTATGTAGTGGGGGTTACAGATGGTGTTGGCTGGAGCGAGGCGGACCACAGGACGTCAGGGAGCACCACATAAACAGACAGCATGTGTGTTCGTGAACCCTGCTAGACCACAGAGACCGAAATACAGGAACAAGGCTTGTCTGTGTGTGTCCATAACTACATAGGCACTGTATAAGCGTGTGTGTGTGTGTGTGTGCAGTCAGTGTTTGTTTTAAACCACAACACAGCACAGGCCAACAGCTGCTCGAGCCAGTGTGGTCAGTGCTAACCTCTGCCGCGTCCAGACCTCATTTACCATCATTCTTTCTGTCTCTGGGGCCTTTTTTGACTTGAGCTAGGCACCTCTGCTCTGCCCATATTAATTAAGGATTTCTCAGTAGAGTTGTGTTGATGTACGAGCAAACACAGCCCGACAGCCTACAGCAAGGATACGGTCGGCAAAAGGGACAGAGTCTGTGAGGATCATCAGACAGAGCATAAGGAACACAGTGATCAAGTGCCGCCGGGTGCATTTGTCGGTGTAATAAGCCATCTGCATTTTCTCTAAATGTCATGCATCATGGGCTCAAGATGTTGCATGCATTTCTTTGCTTTAATATTTACAAGATGCATGTGAAAGAAGAAGTTTAGCTGTGGACAGGAAGTAATAACTTTCTGCTTTTTTTTTGTTTATTTTGCATATAAACAATTAGCAGATCTTATAGCTCTCTTGTTTATGAGCACGTCTGGAAGTCTTGCTGCACAGCTCTCATTAAAATATCAATAGCAGTTAACTTCATTACACAGAAACCAATCCATAGACCTAATGATACCAACAGCAGCCAGTTTTTTGCCTGCAGCTTTCACTGAATCCTGCTCACTGAATCATTCAGATCGCTAACTCTATTCTGACAGTGGCGCGGGCCTATTGGAAAATATTACCTCAGAGGAAAGCAGGGGCAGCTGTACTTTCCAGAGCCAGAAGCAAAATGCAGAGCGATGGCATTTGTCTGCAAGCAGGTGAATGTTTGAGGAGTTTGTGACCTCTATCCACTTTGGGAATATGGGAATTCATCCTATATGTAGCTTTGAGGGAGATTTATGCATGCGGTAAAGTCAAAGTGGAAATGGTTGACTGTCTGATCCCTATGTCAGCAAATCTCAAGTAGCTACAAATATGTCTATAAGCTTATTTTTTAACTATTGTAGCCTCACAAGGTACAGTTTATAAAGGTGACACAAGTCCTTTTGTTTTCTGTTATTGCTTTCTTTGAGTAAACTCCACAAAAAAGAAATAAATCGTCCCATAAGCTAAGAAACATCTGCTGGTTAAAAAATTAGAAAAAAGAGTCTGATTGAAGTGTTGCCATTTGTTAGATCTCACTATGGTTTCTGCTTTTTGAGTTTAACCTCTCCACAGTTGCCCGGTCTTTGGCTAATGGAAGCAAATGAGAGGAATCTCAAGCTGCCAGTTTTTATTCTGTTAATAGTTTTTCAAAACAAAGTCACAGTTTACTTTTTCCTCAGTGTCCTAATGCATTGGCTCCATCCACTCTGAGCTCTTATCCCTCCATCAACACTGGTTTCTCTGGAGCATTGTCTGGATGAAGTAGTGCCAGGGAAAAATTAGTTTGGTGTCTCGAGGGGAAAATTGAGGTGTGGACTTTGGCACTGATTATTTAGCTTTTCAAAGGCTGTCCGCTGAGAGAGGAAGTGATGGGTGTGGTGGGATGGCAGTGTCAGAGCTGTAGAGGCTGGGCACGGCACATCAAGAGCGTTACCCCCCCCTCTCTGTGTTGGAGCTTGGTCATATCAATTAGATATGCTGTGTCACTGCCATTGTTCCGGACTTGTCTCCAGAGATGGTCGCATCCTGCAGTCAGGACCACACTAACCAAAACCAGGAGTAGGAAGCTGTTTACACTACAAGACATTTTACTGAAAACAGCCGAGCAAACTGTGAATATAGGGCCCTCAGTGAAAACGACAATGTTCCAGCTGTTCCAATGCTGAGGCTTCAAATTGTGTCAGAGTTCCCGAAAACGCCAAGTTTAAAAAGATGTTTTGGCGGACCTCCGTTTTTTGTGCTACTTTGTCTTCTCAACAGCTGAGTGCATCCAAGTGTTTCAGCTCTTTATTGTGTAAGCTTTTTACCAGAACTTAATTTAGGATGTTTCAAACAAATTGGTTAAAAATGAAAATATGCATTCTTTTTTTCTTGTACAAATGTACAATCCCATTTTTTGCCCTAGTAACCGTTTCGGCTTTTCTCAGTCCCAACCTTTTATGCAGGCTGTCACTCACTGTCCCAGACAATCCGACTTTGGCCTCAGTCGGGATCAAAGCTCCGAGGCAAGCCTGGCCGACATATGAGGAATCACATTGTTAAGCTTTGGGCCAATTCCCCTGAGTGTCCTGCCTCTTGTGGGTTCAACAGTGTAAACCATGAATCATATAAACCTAGCTCACCTGGCTAGGTTTAAGTGAATTCAGATCCAGCCTGTAAAGGGGATTACTCTTCGTTGGATCACACACGAGGATGAAATAAACCTTACCTTAACATCTAGCAAAGGAGAGCGGCGGGTAAAAAGAGACAGCAGAAAGGACACAGTGGAATATGTCGGTCAGGAGTGATCTAATGGGAGGAACGATGAATACAGCGTTTGTTATGATCCACAAGGGAGGAAGTGACGCATCTTTTCTTGTTCCATAGCCTCTGTTTAGGTCCAAAGCAGATGACATTTATCAAAGGGAAGACACACAGAGTCAGGTTTCCAGCTAAAAACAAGAAACAGGAACAGAAATGAGAAGTCGTGTTGAAAGACTGTCCAGTAAGTTTGAGTGATCTTTTTTTTCCCAAACCCCTTCGCTGAAGCTTTATAAAACACAACAGAGTGACTCACTCTTCTCTTGTCAAACCTTTCACAAAAACACATTAAAAGTAACAAAAAAAAAAGTTTTGGTTTGCTCCCAGCGCCACTAAATAAATTGACACATTACATATAAATCATTTCTATTCAACAATGCAGTGTATTTTTGAGCTTTTTCAAACAGCAAGTTCTCACCCGTCATTCAGTCTGTAACTTTCAGCCTGTAACTTTAACTAAAGTTGTATCAGCCATGGCACTTTGTACAAGGGATTAAATCGAAAATAAAAGTTATAACAGATGGCAGGATCTTGATAAACTAAAGTCACTCACCAAGTTGTAGCAGAGTTGGCTAACTTCAGATAGCCATGGAATTCAAAAGTAGTGATTTCAACATTCAAAACTTTTGCACAAAACCTGTGTACGTTTGTCATCTGTCCAGTCGGTATGTTTTAGTAAAGGGGCTCAGTGGCTCAGTGGTAGAGTGGTTGTCCCTCGATCGAGTCCCGTACTCCCCTCGTTGTGCCTTTGGGCAAGACACGTAACCCACATTGCCTTCAGTGGTGTTCCAGCTTTAACACTGATGACTTGAAACTTAATGTAAGTCGCTTTGGATAAAAGTGTCAGCTAAATGAATAAATGTACATGCTGCTTGTTAAATTATCAATAAAGAACACCATTACTCTGTATATCTGGTCTAAACCATGGCAGTGTGTATTTTTAGAAAATATTAATTGGGACTGCTTATTTTATTACCATTTCTTTGTTCATTGTAGCAATTTCGGATATCACAATATTCTTAGTCCAATCAGAGCCAACTGTGGACCTAAAATATAGACCGGGTTCAGTTCTGTTCTTCACATGCTTCACTCTAATTTGAAGTGAAACATTTATTTATTTAACCAGTTTTGTCTGGATTGTGTGCACAAAGTTGAGTGTGTGTTGGGGGCTTCCTGGTACCTTCTGCTTGTGGCCCATGCATTTTTCAGAACCGGCTCTGTGCAGTGGGTGGAGTTAACCTCAGAGCCGAACTGAGGTTACACTCTAGTTTCTCTGTGGCCTTTATTCATTTAAAGCTCCATTTCAAAAATCTATTTGTTAAATGGTTATCAGGTTCATTTATCGATCGAACTGAAAGCAGCTGCGGGCTGCCTGTGATGCAGTCTGTGGGTTCCTAACGCTGTGTGTGGGACATGAGGAATGGTTATGATATTTTGGAGGTTTTTAGTGCCTTAGTAGCACACGTCCCTTTTCACTGAGTACCACTTTTAATAAAAAGGTTTCCTAGATCTTTAAGCCGCGGGGAAATATCGCTGTGTTTTTAATCTTATTTTTTTCCTCCACAGCATGACATCCAGAAATAGAGCAGGACAAAACTATTGGCTTGATATCTACAGATGAAGAAGGAGGGAAACGGGGGAGGGATAGGTAGATGGAGGGAAAAGGCAGGCAGGCATGAGAAGCATCTGACCCATCACGATGCACTCAATATCCTCAACAAGCGGCTGTTTAGCCCATCACGCGTAGACCTTTACGGCACTAAAAAAAGACAAACCACAACATGCTCCACTCTCCATCAGGGTGGAGTTTGTTCAATTACTGGCATATTGTTGGAGAGGGAGCGTAGCTAAACATCTTTGCCGCTCAATTCAGAAACTGCTGAGCCAATATTTTCTCATTAAGCAGTTTCTATGCTTGAACTGTGTGGTCCTCTGCCAAATTTGAGTATGAAGCATCCACCACTTGGATGTAGAATTTGTTCTACATTGTATTGGTGATGCAGTGTTTTTACTTCAATAGCAGCATGTGTTGTGTCTCAAACTGTACTGTGACCATAAATAACTGATACTGCTTGTTAGATGTTGGGTTTTGACTGTGCACTACTCTTTAGAAACATGTAAACTAGCCATCTTAATTATTATCTGAGAGAATGGGGTTACTAGATTTTTTGGGGATTAAATAGAAAGTATATACTTATTATTATTCTTAGTAGTAGTAGTAGTATTTCACTCTGGCACGTTTGGACTGTTACATTTTAGAGAACATATATGTATATACCTTTTTGACAGCTGTGTTCACACAAAGAATAATCTGGTTTGGAACCTGAAAGTTTATTTCCGGCCTGAACCAAACCTGCCTCAAGATGTGTTTTCTTTTAGTGTTCCTCTTTGTAAATGGCATTGTGTTTCATTTAGGTCGCTGCAGTATATTGGACCAATGGCTCTAAAACTACACATATAGTGCCATAAACAGTACATTTTACACACCAATGGCCTGTTCCATGACAGGTGTGAAACCAGTCTAAAAAGAAGTTTGAAGTTGGGCTTGAGTGGAGCAACAGGCTGGAAAGCAACATTTCACAAAGCCAGTGAAACTATAATGCTACAATGTGGGCCTGTGAACACTGTCAAAGTTCCATCTAAACAAACTGAAAAGATATTAGACCTAATCATATTTTATGTTGAAAGTGTGCATTTTCAATGTAATGCAATGTATGCGTCATAGTGGCTCTTGTGCAAGGTGTAGCCAGAAAACACTGTTTCCTGCATTTGGACTACAGCTTAGACATTAGAGCATTTGATAGAAGAACTAATGTCAAAGATGATAAACCCATCCCATCCATAGAGAATACATGATTTTTTGGGGGAAATAGATCATCCGGCAAATAACGGCTTCCATATAATGATGTCACCCTGACAGAAACTATTCACAAGTAGGAACCACAACCTCTTTACTGAACTATCATTTATAGTTATGATTTCTAAAGAATTGTGCAACAGGAAGTGGCAACATTTTTAGAACTGTTCAGCTTTTGTGTGGAGTGATAATACTTACTCATACACTGTTGCTTTAGAAGTCATTGCATAAAATTCAAACTAAAAGAGAACTATAGCTCGAGACAACACACACTTAAATGCATCTAAAAAAAATTAAAAAGGGTTTTACTGTAAATCTCAAGCCATAGAGACCCTATAAGCAGTATTAACTTAATACATTCCTAATGGCAGATTTCAGTTAACACACAAGAGAGCAAACCTGGCTTCACTTTAAATATATATTTGATGGGAAACCGTTAGGCACTCAGTGTGGTAAATGAGCAGATGTTGTGGTTGTTAAGTCACTAATTCAATCAGTTCAACATTATGTTTCATGGTGGAAGTGAGCTCTTTTTGAAATGGGCCAAATATGAAAGAAATCACTGCATTATTCAACAGAGGAATCCCCTCAAAGGCTGTGGGGGTCCCCTTTTGGGAAATGTACACATCTCCTTCATATGTTGTTATTAGCACAGTTTAATTGTTTTTGCACGTGCAGAAGCTTGGAAAACACGTGCGTACCGTAAATGTCAGATTGCCGTTGCATCAGTGTGTGTTGAAAACTGAGGCCATATGGTCCTCGCAGCAGACAACCCCTTCCAGCAGCTTCCACAGAAACAACAGTAAGTGAACAGGTCTATCTTGAGGGAGGGAAGCCAGAGAGAGCATTCCCACCGAGCCTCATTAGGGACTCGAGCGGAGGAGAGGAAGAGGAGGAAGTGGCGACGAAGGCAGATGGTGGGCGGTGGTGGGCTTTACTAAATGTATGGGAATGAAGCAGTGACAGTACAGTGACAGAGGGGTGGGATTTGGAGTAAAATGATGATGAGGCTCTGCAGTCAGTGGGGTTTTTGGACTGAGGGGACAGGGTAACAGGATAAAGAGCTCTGATCATTTCAGCATTTTTTCTTGTTTATACTATTAGTAGACCTGTGTTTTTTACCATTATTAATTGCCAAACAAATAATTTTACAGCAAATAATTATATACAAGGTTCTAATGCGCTCATTTTAAACAAAACAAGAGGAAGCCAGTGTGGAGCCTTGGGGTGTCTCTAAATTTAAACCCCTTGAAGTTTTGAAGTTAATAAAGGCTCACTGAGATATGTAGGTTTAATTAACATCACACTTTTGATTCTTAGAGGTATGCTGGGATCCTATGAGATGCTGAATATCCATTTTTTTAAATGTATGTTTTGTTTAAATAGTGCTTGCTTGTTTTATAGGAAGTCTACATCTGGAAAATTCTTTACAATTAAAATTGCAGTTGCAAGTCAAGCACAAGGGAATGCTCTTAAGTTGCTGAAAAAGCTAAACAAACACGACCTTGAGAGTATTTGAAACATGGATGGATTTGACTGCAGTAAATCTGTAAGACCTTGTTTATGGGTAACTATTTTGAAAATGTAATTGATAGAGAAGAAGAACACAATACAAGTTGCATTTTTGCCAAATTTCCTTTTCATAATTTAAATCCAAACCTCCCCAACTCTGTCTTAGTCTTCTCCCCACTAACCCCTTCACTTCTTTTTGTTTTGTTGGGTGCTGTGGAGTATTCCCTAAGTCCTGCGCTCACTGCTCGATCTCCCAGCGTCTTACAAACAGTCCACTAGCGCTCCTCTAAGGGGGAGAAGAGATCAAAAAAGCCTCTGAGCATTGATGCTTGGGCAAAACTGAGGCATGCAGAGGTGAGGTCTTAATGACTGTTGCTGGAGTCTTTTCGATGCCCTGTTGCTTGGTGACCCTTGGTTGGGTGTTGATTAGCAGAGAAATCATGCTATGAGTCATTGTGGTTCAAACGTGAACTTGAGGGTATTATTTTTTCCGGTCTTGTAGTATAATTAACTCATGTTGCCCCCTTGTACAGTTGGGTTGAGTGGTTGACTTCCTGCTAATTTAAATGAAAAAAAGAAGACTTCAGCCTCAGAAGCTTGTAGAAAGTGTTATAAAGGTTAGTATTGTTGTACAGAATACCTGCCTCTTGACCCATTAAAACACATTTTATTACTGCTTTTGATGGAGTTTCTAAATGCCCCACACCCCAAAGATTTAAAGCAATATTAGGTTTCTACTTGTCTCATCCTGGAAATATACACAGTGTCAGTCCTTTCTGGCATTTGTAATTCAAATTTCTACCAAACTGTAACTCAATTTCTATCTGACTCACACAATGTAACAAGAAATGACAGGAAAAATGCATAACATTATCCTCAAGTGGAACAAAATGCAAATGAGGAAAGAAGGATGCAACTTTTGCTGTTCTTTGTGTTTGTAATTTAATTAACCGTCAAGTGCATGTAGCTTCCTCTTCGTTTTCTACGGTATGACAACTATCGCATCACTAAAGGTAAATCTAAATTACAATATGAAGTTGTACTTTTGACAGCAGCCATCTTGATGCTTCAATGTCTTAACCCTAATAGACCTGAAAATACAAACATGCATCTACTGAGGCAAAAGCTTTGGAGGGCTGTTCTAACATTTTATCCACTTATATGAACTTAACTGCTCCTGTTTTTTTGTGCTTGAGTCAGAGACTTCCTTTAAAGACATTGTGTATCTGAGCATGTCATAAATCAAAGCAAACTGCAGAGAAGCCTTCAGTTTTAATGCTACAAGTGAGTGAATGCTGCTGTTAGCACTTCCTCTCAGACCAGAACAGTGTGAGGCCAAATGCTTTGAGTGTGTTCCTTGGTGTGTGTTTGTACAGTTCCATAAAGGCTTTAAAAAATGGTGGTTATTTTTTTGGTCCCACACGGTACTCCAGGTCAACTGAAAAAGGGTTGTTTTGTCAAAGTGTGCCCAGCTTTTCTCACCGTAGCTCCCTCTGAGGGAAACTCTGCTTTTGCCACCCATCAACCAGCACCAAGCCGACACACAGCAGCTAATCCTTTAGGAAAAGTGGCCAGTGGGGCGCAGTGGAGAGAAACATTTGGTCAGTTTTCTGGAAGGGACACAGTGCTTTTTACCTTGTTTTGTGCTCGCTGTCTCTCTGGTGAGGGTTAAGATTCCCCACAGAGATTTATTCATTGAAAGATAACTGCTGCTTATTTGAGTTTAGGGGTGAGCACATTTTACTGAGGTAAGATAAATGGCCCGTGCAATCACTTATGTGTCCAGTCAATGGGAAACCGGTACAGGACTAGAATAGAAGCAGCCTTGCAGTGCACGGCTGAATAGACTTGTGAATACTCGACATGTGAATGGAACAAATGAGACGCTGCCAAACATTACAAACAATAGATGCTGTTTGTGCCAGGAGGAGTTTAGTCTGAGAGCCACCCAAAATGAAAATGTGATAGCTGCTCTTTTGGCCTTAGGTACTTGCTACTGAATCACTATTTCGACTTAGTTTAGTGAGTCTTTAGGAAACTGCTTTATTGCCATCATAGAAGCCTCTGGTTTTTAGTGTTTTTTAAAGAAGTTGATTCTGGGATTTTTGCCAAAAACCTTTTTAATGAGAAAACATTTCTAGGAACTATAACACCTGGAAATAAAGTTGATAGCTTCTACATTGTTTAGCCAAATATCCGCCTTTGGTTCAGGACAGAAGTCACAGGAAGGTCTCTAAAGTGTCAAGTGTAAATATAAAAGATGCTTAACATTGTGCTAAACAAAGACAAACCTTGACATGCTACTCGAAAGCCCTTTGAGTCTGAAAATCTTTCTTACATTTGTATTTGGTCAATGTAAAATATAGTTCAAAAATAGCTTCAAAAATATATATTTTTTACTCACAATTTGAAACATTATCTCAGTCGTATGCCTTGCAGTGACAAGCGAAGCACACCTGATGGGATCTGTTACAGTAAAATAAGACACTGAGGTTTAGAAGGAGGCAAGTGACCCAACAACTTGACTCTGTTTAAATCTAAAAGTCTGTGTCAGCGCCTACAAAGTAGTCAAGACCACAACAACCAAGTATTTACTGAGACCAGTTTGTATCACCACCAACAATTTCAGTGTCTGACAAACCCATGGGTGGGTTTGCTTTGCGCTTGGAGAAAGAGGACAACAAAAGAGATCTTCTTGGGGATTAAAACAAACAAAGGACAAGATTTCTTAATTTTTAATGTGCAAAAATTGACAATGAAATGAAGATACATTATTAACAATTGGACTTAGATCAATAGAAATTACGCACTGAATGCCATATGCAATAAAAAATAGCTTTAGTTTTTAAAAAAAGACTGTATTACACTTCCTGGATGGCTGAGTATGTGAGCTTAATGCTACACGTACACCTAAGACATAACTGTGTTAAATTCTGAGACAGTTTACGGCAGTAGTTTCTGTTAATCTCCTCTCGTGATAATGATGTGTTTGCCACTCTCTGCCCCGAGGACTGAGGGTGGTGTAAACCTGTCAGTGTGTCACAATTGACACTGTTTATTGTCATGCCAGCTGACAGCCACCAGTCCCCCGCAGCCCAACAAGGGACCCCCTCTGAAAGACCCCTTTGATCTCCCCTTGTTCCCCCTCAACTCTTGTCTAACTCCGTCCCTGCATCTGGCCCTGCCCCGAAGCCCCTTTCATCACATGGACATTTAAAGCCGTCGTCCGTCCCTCTGTTTTTATAAGCTCGGGAGTGTGCGTGTGCCATTGTCTGCGTGCACTTGTTCGTTTGTTTGCGCTCTGGCCGATATCAGCGCTTGACAGGTAGTGTTCACAACTCCAAATGTGTGGCCGTGCCCGAGTGTCTAACATGGAGCTGACAGCGCAGTGACACCTGAGAGCGAGAAGGGGCTCAGTCTGTTTGGCACCTTTTGTGTTGACGATTTGTCCCTCGCTTCAAGACCTTGTTCAGTGACCCTCCAACAGTCAGGCATTCAAAGTGGTCTTAAAGAAAACTGCCGCCATTTTAATTATTTGATCGATAATGCTTTTTATTAGGCCTTTACAGTCTCTGTTCAGACCAAGGCCAATATTGTGAACAGACTATAGCTGCACAGCAAAAGATAGATAACTGCTTGAATTACAATGAAATTATGTTCTAATGGTGACAAACATGTGACCAGTAAAAGTGAGCCTTAAAAGTGATGCCTCATTGCAATAGGCAACATAGTTATTGCATGTTGACTATTATTCTGATATTGTGCAGCCCTTTAGAGACTGTAATTACCTTAAGTCAAAATGGAAAAGCCTTTGATGGATGAATTAAATAAATTGAACCTTCAATAGTTTACCCTATTTTTAACAACATCTTTTTTTCACTGTATGCTTTTCTTCTGTGCCTGACTCTGACCTTGTTTGAAAGCCATCGACTCACCATTGTGAGTCTAATCCCAGCCGGCTTTATTTGTGGGAGCATGTGTATGGCCTCCATCTAGGCTTATCGTAACTTAATGCCTTCAAGAGCCCAGCCACTTCTCTGCCTTTGATCCACGGTGGGAGCGACGGCACAGTTAAGACCCCAAAACACCACATGGGAAGTCTCACTCCCCACCCCCCACCAGCCCTCCCGCCTTCCAGTCTTTTCCCCTTTTTCCGATCATTGTTTTAATTCCCTCCGTTAGCGGAAACCAGGCAGCCTGTCGTGTCATCTGTTTGCCTTTTCTTTCCTCGCAGTGATGTAACCACTCAAAACCTTCTCACATGCTGTTAATTCTACGTCTCGATGTCGAAGTGCACTGAACCATCGTGGCTAATGCTATGTGGTCTGGTGCTTTTCATGACATAAGCAGACAGTGACACAGAGATCTATAATTTTCTCTTCTTGCAGCCCCTCTTTTTTAGAGTTTCCATTCTGTCGACAGAAACAAGAGCCAGGGGCAGTGAAGGGATACCCTGTGTTTTTATGCCATTTTCTCAAAGAGGTGCTGCACATACCGTCCACGAGTGTTTGTGTTTTTCACTCTGGCTTAAACCACAGTCTTGTTTTTTTTCTGTAAGGGAAAGATGTTTTTTGAGAAAATGTGAGATTATTCCCAGAAACAACTCGCAGCACATATAGATTCACATATAGACCCTGCTCAGTGCTGGCTTACTAAGTTTCCTGGGAGACTTAATTGCAAATGTATCAAGAAAGAAATATACCTTATTTACAGACAAAGATAACCAAAGCTACATGTCATACATAAACATAAAAGCTTGTTGCAAATAAGGGTCCTAAGTGTTACATCTAATATTGGAGCCAAAACGTTACTGCCCAGTTGTTTATCAGTGTAGCTCTTTAGTAGAACTTGTAGTTCTTTAGACGTGGTGTACTCCCAAAAGGATTTGTAGTGTAACTGTTGCTGTTATGAGCCAATGAAATTTAGTTTGTGAGCAACACTATGTAACTTTATTACAATAAAATAAATTGCAGCAAAAATAATGAAAAGTCATTTTCTGGCATGAAAAGCAAGAATAATCACTCTTTAATAAAACAAAGTGCACCTGGCTCCCAAGACACTGCACTAAGTCTGAGTGACGGGAAATTTGTCCTGCCAAATTTTCTACCGCTTAGTCCAGTCAGGGGTTGTGGGTGACTGGAGCATATTCCAGCTACTTTGGGCCTTAGGCGGGGTACTCCCTGGACAATGGCCAGTCAGTCGCAGAGCTGAGGGCTGACATTTAGACATAAATAGTGACAGACAACCATTCATTCTCACATTTATGCACTAGGGGCACTTTAGAGTTGCCAATTGGCCTATACATGCATGTGTTTGGGCATGTGTGGGAGGAAGCCGGAGTACCCGGAGAGAACCCACAGTAACACGGGGAGGACATGCAGACTCCTCACAGAAATGCTGGAGTGGGCCGAGGATGTTCGGTCGCCCAGGGTTTGATCTCACAAGATTGTTGCTGTGAGGCAGGAGTGCTAACCACTCCGCCACTGTCCTTTTTAGCGTTGCTTTAAGTGTTGTTTTTTATGTCTGTTTATTTTGTAAAATAGGTGCGTATAGCTGTACTAGTGCTCTGTATCTGTGAGGACTGAGTACTCGTTCTGTAAAAAGGTTTAATACCTTCATTAATCTGATAGGACTAATGCCTGTACAGAATTGTTCACTCTTTTCTGATGGAAATGCTGGCCTGTAGGAGCAAAATAATCGCAGCCCATCATTTCAAATGACCACTTTGCTCATTCCCATCTTCAGTTTCTCCACATTTTCCCCACAACCGACCCTATCCTCTGTTTATCCGTCCCTATGTGCATGTATCTCCAGACTTGGCACTTCTGCCATAAAAGCCTCCTTTTAGGCTGGAGGTTATATTTCCCCCCCCGGTCCCACTGCCCAGCTTAACCCCCCACACTGATTAGTCACTCTGTGGTTTTTATACCACTCCACGTTTATTTTCAAATGGCTTCCAAGTGCCCTTTTTACGCTCCCGGCCATTCCTCGCTCGATGCCAAGTGGCTGAGGTTAGCACAGGCCAGATGATGTAATGCCTCCTCGCCAGTGGGTCACATGGAAACAGGGCATGGTTGAATAAGAAAATACACGTCTGAGTTTCACATGAACGTGTGCTGATGGGTAATGACGTTATGTATAGCTACCAGAAGAAGACTATAAATGTCTGCCGCTTGAGTTACACGCATCTATATACAGCACAGCGCTTGTTTTACGAGGCCTTTATCCCTCAATACTAATGGAGTCAATCAGGTGTTGCTCAAGTGTAACCAGAGTGTGTGCACCATTGTGTTACTGTGAGGACACATTTCATATTTTGCTACAGGTTTGAGGACATTTGTTGTTCAAATATCTTTTAAATGGTTCAGAGTTGGGATTTTCATTTGTAATGATCAAATTTAACAGTAGACTGAGGCATGCATTTGCGATTGTGAAGGTCAGAACTACGTTTTCAGATCAGATGAATAAGCTGACCTTGTACTGTTTCTACCCAACCTTAACAAGTTTATGTTTTTGACATTGTGTCAATCTGTATACCTGCCACAAAATTATGGATACAGCTGATGCTGACTATGGATACTGATGCATATAAACAGCGCTCTGCTCTTTTTGTCATTGCATCACAAGGAGATGAGCCATCAGAGCATCCATCAATCGAGACTAAATAAATAGTTAGAAAAAGCTTCTACAGGGATGTGACAAAAACTAAGGCACAATTCAAAGCAAAATAACAGAGTCACATTTGACTTAAAGAGGTTAGGTTAAAGAGATGTTAATTCTCACATTACATTACATTTATTGTGTTAAGATTATGGAGAGCGTTACGAGTGAATGTGTAACATTTAATTAAATAAAATTTTGATTGCAAAAATTTGTGCAATAACTTTGTATTTAGTCTTTCTCAAAGCAGTCTTCAACAAGGGGTTACTATGTCTAAACATAATGTGATTAACAAAGAATTGTGTAAAGACTGTATTAACTATGACTGCAGTTGAGTCAAACCTTGTCTTTTTGTATAATACTTTTACTCCAATAATAATACTTTTTAGAAAAGAAAAGAAAAGATAACCTTGATAAACCTTGACAGATTTGGACAGGTCTAGTGTCCTCTCAAAGATATGGAGGCCAGCCTGTGTGTTTGTCTGGGTCCTCAGTGGAGAAGGTAGCAGTGTTGACGTGTGCGACCAACCTTTGATGTTGTGTTTACCATGAGCATGGAGCATGACGGTCCACAGGCCGCGCTGCATGTGCCCCACAATGCACTGGGGCTGTGCGAGCGTGTGTTTGTTTGGAAGTGAAGGGAGGTCATTAGATCAGAGCAGAGCAGGTGGTCACTGTCTGCTTCGGCCCACATACCACCCCCCCTGCATCCAGCTGGGACGTCCTCTTCTGCAGTGCCAAGGGTCGAAGGTCGGGGCCAGGAAAAGGCTGCTGGACTGAAGCCAGAGACATTCCCGCATTCCTCCAGTGCAGTCTAAACCAGAGCTGACACGGCCTCTCCCTGGAGATCAATGGGCCGCAGTGTTATTTAAATACAAGGTGGCCACATGAGGAGGAGGCCGGGGGGGTCACATCAGCCGCGGTGCTGACAGAAGCCACCACTGTAGACCCTTTTATCCCACCCCCAGGTGACGTCTCTCATCACAAAGCCTTTAAAAGACCACTACTTGGGCTTGACAAGTTCTTAAATGCTTTACATGAACTGAAAATCCTGAGATTTAAAGTGTTCCCCCTGCAAAAAGAGGATCCCAAATGAATTGTGGAAAGTTTATGAATATTTCAAATGAATCTATTGGCTCCCCATACAATTTAAATTGGGGAATATCCATCTTTAATCTAATTTCTTTATTGTACCATCTTGTATTTGACTGCTCTTATTTTGGGAATGCTTGAATTATAGATCAAGAACAAGGCACGATTATAATTGATGTGCATTTCTTTTGCTTCTACTTTTGACAAACCTGAAGCTTATAGCAGGCCCCGTGTGGAGAATCCTGGTCTATATTTTAAGCCTAAATACACCCATCTTAGGAAAAAACACTACTCTCTCTTTTGCATTGAAAAGCAGTAAAAGCTTACCTTGAAAGAGTAAACCCTGTTATGCAACAAAAGCACAGTGATAGAGGGCACAAGTCTGTAAAGAGGGTGGCCATGGTTGGAGTTTGATTTAGATTTGGTCGGTAGAAAGTTCTTTTTCCTCTTCTGTGTTTGGTTGGACCCAAGGGCTTTTAAGTCAGCCAGTATTTTCTTTTAAACACAAGCAGCTGCTAAAACTTGAATGCATCTCTTGATGAGAACGGCAGTTTTTGTTCATGGAAAAAAAAAATGAGCGTAAAGCTGATATACAGTAGTTGCAATATCACAATTCAATAATCCAGAGTAAAAAATGACATTTATTCCTTAGTGTAATAAAAGGTATAGCTCTTAAAATAGTATTGTCACATGTTGTATATCATCACCGCACTGTCATGTTTGTGAGCCACTCAAACAGGACGTCTATTTCTGTCCCGAAGGTAAAAAAAGAAGGACGTTTGAAAGACTTTGCCGGCGTATCAGCAGGAACAGTTTCCTGTGCACTTGGTTATGTAAACTGCTGTGATCCCAGTGCACTGCAGGTGTGTATGTGCACGTGTGTGGAGGGCAGAGCAGGAGAACTGAATGATTTATAAAGTCTGACACACCTAGCTCCGGTCTGAGCGTCAGCGCCACTCGCCCCAGCCACAGCAGGCCCTATGTACCTCACAATAACAAAACAAATGGGCAATGGCTTTTCCAAAATGGAATCCAAACATACATACCCTCTGTCAGTGTCTGTATTTGCACCAGAGGACACTTATGTTACTGTTAGACAACCATCTTTGTTGTCTAAAGTGTTTAGACAACAACCATCAGTACATACATGTATTAACACAAACAAGCACATTCATATTAGCAGCACTTTAGTCCCCCCTACAGTGGAGATGCCTATTGCATCTGCTTTACGTTAAAAAATATAATATTAATAATAATCCAAGGATACATAAAAGCTCAACAGAAGTGAAGAGAAGCATGAATAAACATATGGTCAGTCTTGGGTGAATGCATTTTTGGCTTTTTATTCACATTTATCAAATATTTGAGTAATATAGCTCTCTAAATATACAGCAAGATTAAAACGGCTGTACATATTTGATAAATGTGAATGAAAAGCCAAAAATGCATTCATCCAAAACTGACCATATGTTATTCATGCTTCTCTTCACTTTCATTAACTGCACTTTTGGATGAGTAGTTCTTTTCTGACAAACTTTCAAACCCCAATAGAGAAATTTCACTTGGCATTTAAACAAAACAACCCCACACTTTTTTAGCCGTAACTGTAAAAGCACTCCATATTTTTATCATTGTGCAGTCAAAATTCATCTTCATTAGAAAGAGCAGGTTTTGCATCCAAAATGAAGATGATTATTTTGACCTACAGCAGGAAACTTGGTATTTCAGTGTTAGTCATACATTAATATATTACAGTTATATTGTGGAAAATGGCTGTGATTAAACACAATTATTTCTGAGCCTTAGGCAAATAAATGTGATTAGAGGTTATAATGAAAAGTTTTTCGACAAACACCCCAAACAGCGGCTGCGGCTGAGTGGAAGAGACACTAGAAATGTGTGCTTTGGTTCCTTTCCATTTGATTTTGTTTCTGCTGGCAGACATTTGCTAGTTTTTACATCTTTTTTCCTGCAGATCTGGGTATCTTTTGGCAGAGGAGTTGTTGCCTGATGCTGAGCGCGAGTTCACTCATGTGGTTCGTGAAGCTGATGGCTTACTGAAGCGTTTCACATCGCAGGGAGTTAATGTACAGACATATGGGCCGGATGAATTAAGTGCAACAGACAGCATCTTGCAAACCAGGCGTGGAGGAAGTCTAATCTCATTGCAGTAGGGAAAGAGGTGGAGAAGAAGTGAAGGTTATATGTTACATTGGACCACAGTCTTGGTCTGGCTTCCAACAGTTAGATTGCATCAAAATCTCCTTTTTTTTCTCCCCACTAAGTTTATCCACAGGCTACTCTGGGGCATGGTGCTAGAGACAGTTCATAGTTCAACATAAAACCCTCTAAGACCAGCTGGAGTGCTATAGTAGTGCCATGCCATTCTCTCATATTTTAAAACAGCGCCACACTTTCTTGTACGTCTGTATGTCTGTAGTATTTTTTAAATGGCATTGCTCAGAAGTTGCATGTTAATGTTGAAAGGTACACGCAAAGACTGTAAAAAAAAATCTCTTCTAAAGTTGGTCACCAGGTCTTTGTTTTAACCCAGCCAAGTGTTAAAAGTCCCCACATCTCTGGAAGTAGTTCTTTTGCTGTGAAAACAAAGAATTGGTTGAACATAGGGTTTAGCCAGTGCCTTTTGGTAAAAACGCACACTGAGCCTGGCATTGTGCTAAATGAAGATGGATGATGCTGAACAGTGCTGCACCAGGCCCTGGAGATAAAAGTGGTTCACACAACGTTACATCCTCCTACTTGGTTTACACACATTTTCGAACATTCCTGGTGCCTTATCTTGGTGTTGTGTAAAATAGATGTGCTTGGCATTGTCCACCGGTTGCATTAAACCATTTGGCTCATTACAGCCGGAAGCTTTATGCACCGAGGCGACCTGCAGAGGAAGACAAGGCTGATATTAAGCCTGTTAGACGGAAGTGGCGGTGGAGAAGCTGCATCAACAGGAAGAGCTAATGTACTCCTTATTCGATTGGCTTATCCATGTAGCTCTCACTATTTAAGCACACAACACAGTCTTGTAACTGGGACTGGTTCGATCAATGCAAACTAAAATAAATATTAGTCCATAGGCTTCAAACAAAAGGCCAAAATTAGTCCACCATGTATGGGTAATGAGGGCAAATAACCCCAGCAGTGATCTTCGGGGTAACTTTAAGCTTAGTGAAAGTGAACAGACCCTCCTGTCCTAAATCAAAGGACTCCAAAAACTTTCAACATAACAACAACACTTTGTGGGCATCTTTGTAACTTAATGTAATAAGAACTGCTAGAAAAGTGAGCAAGGAAAAGCTAAAAGGAAAAGCTTGGTAAAGTCTGATATAACAGACAACTGCATCCAGTCTGAAAACACACTGGTCCTTTACTTGAGTGGAGCATGCTCTCCTAACTAAATGTGCTCCCTAAAGAGACTGGTCAGAAAGTATAATGGGTGTTATGACATGCATTAATAAAACAAATCCAGTTTTTGTGACTTGGAAGCTCTGTCCTGAACATGATTAGGTATTGACTGACATGCACAATATTATGTGTTTTGAAACCGGTCAGTGATATTGGCTCATCCAATTTATTTGCAGGCCTTTAATAAGCTTTGTTTCAGATGAAGCAAAGGCAGTTATTAATCACGTCAGAGGCTTGTTGTGCCGATGGAGCTCAACTGAGAGCAGTGCTTCATTAAATCAGCCCTCGAGCCTCAAGGCACACAAGACATACACCAAGCATACATCAACATATTATATGTATGGTTTATAAATGACTAATGCTGAGTTAGGCCTTGATCAGGACCCAGTGAGAACTTTCACATTCATTCATTCAGAGAAAATATGTTACATAAGCCAGGGCCACATTTACAGTTTATTATTATAATGGACTGGTATTCTTTTTAAAAGAAGACTGTGAAAATAATCTGTGCAATTCAACATTTAATACCATACATTTCAGATTTTTAAAGAAAAGCATATTACATATTAGATCTTTTAGTTTTTTTTTTTTTCTCTTAGTGCTTGTACTTGTCCTGGTCTGGTCATCTCAGCTTGGCACAAACATGGCTCTACAAAAACATCTGTAGGGAAAAGAAAGTTCTAAACAACCTCTGGCTGCTCTCAGCGTCTGAAGACTGACAAAACTCACACAGTCTGTTGTTTGTGGTACACTGCAGTGGAACATGGCACGGCTTTGATTTCCTGTGATTCTTGTCTCGTCGGGTGGAAGTCTCATTCTCCTCCCTTGACGGCTTCCCTGCGAGGCTTGTTTGATGTTTTTACAGCATCTCTTGTCCGTGCTAAACGCTAACTGACCCTACAGGATGCTGCTAACGCACGCAGAGAGAAGGAAGTCCCTGATTGGACAAATCACAGGAAGTGCTCAGCTTAGTTTCCTGTTTGCGCTGACTATTGTGCTCCAAAGTGGCCTGGGTAGAGTGTGTTTGTGTGAGATTAAGATCAGCCCCAAGCCCCCTGGCTCACAGATAAATAGATGTAAAGTGCACAATAATTAAGTGTCAGACTTGATACTGCATTCAAGACCTTGGACCAATTTGCAATGATAAACAGACTCTGTTTTCTTGGAGCCAATACTAGTCTTTCTTTCTAATGTTAATTGGACATCCAAGCTGTCCTTTGTTATGTGCAGGGAATTGCTCTTGAAGGATTTGTTCAGGTCTGTGCAGGGCTTGTCGATCCTTTAAGACATCACATAGTTACAATCCGCAGAGGACCAATCAACAAGCAGTCTGCTCGGACCTGTCGATCAAAGCGAGCTGTTGGATCATTTAACTATGTTTTTGGGCAGAAATCCATTAAGCACATCCTGGGTTTCTGTCTGCTACTCATTTAAACATAAGTTACAATACCATGTTACACCCCTTGTGTATTCAATATGTAGACGGTGTTCAACTCTGCTCTGGTTGTTACAGTGTCTGACAATTGGAGAAAACACTGTCTTTTGACAAGTGTGAGATGTTCAACTAACTATAGCTCAATGACAGACTACAGGCCAGAGAGTAACCAGTGGCTGTGTGTGGTCCAACACTCCCTGTACGTGACATGTTTAAGCATCCCACTGCACTACAAGCTGGGTTGTCAAAATAATCCCTTAGTAACTTACCATGATTAAACAATGCATTGAAAACATTGACGTTGAACTTGACTGTGGTTGGCTGAATTCAAAATAGTTGCTAAAAGATTATTTGACAAACTTAGTCATAATTGAAAGTTAAATTGGTTTGTTACAAGCAGGAGTAGACAAAGACCACAGCTTTGCCCATAAAACTGTAACAATTTAGAAAAGAAAAAGTGATTCAAACATGCTCTATAATCTGGAGTTTAAAGTGAATGGTCTATAATCTGAGGTTTAAAGACCATGTTTGAAGTGGAAAACACAATAAGCAACTTCCTCAATGATAGTTTGAAAGGAGGTGCGGCAGTGTTATTATGTACGCAGAAGTCCAGGCCCCGCAGCGGGACATTCTCCCGTCTCCAGTGTGACTGTCGGGTTGGGAGTCACTTCTCTGTGTCATTGGCTCACGGACACCTCAGGCTCAACGACAATGGAAGCGCTAATGTACAGTGGAATGGGAAATGGATAGACATAAGCAGTTTTAGTTTGAGTGCTGTATTTATCTACAGTATGTATCATCAATATGGAGATGATGTTAAATATTTTGCTTAGTCAATAGTCAGCCTATTATTTACACCACATACCACTAATAGCTAAAAAACTCTGCTTGACAGCCTTTTTTAAATTAACAATGTTATCATCGTATTATTTTCATGTTAAATATTGCATTTACTTACTCCAAATATTGCACTTTATTGACTGACAACATTTCGGTCTCTTATATATCTTCCCCAGGCCGAACCTTATATTGCGTTTGTATAATCTCTCACCAATGCAACTGCTCTGCTTTAAAGTCTCTTGTATGTGAAGGCGACACTGTGAAATGCTTGTGAAACACACAGGTCAGAAAACGGTGCATTGAGTATATATTATGGTTTTATTTGCACAGATGCATGGTGCCAGGTTATAGCGAGAGATAGTTTCCACCTGTAGTCCCTGGACAGGTGGATGCTATGCTCTATGTCTGTGAAGGTCATCTTGAAAAAAGGTTAAAGCAAAGGCATCTGGACTTAGTTTTGAAGGTGAAGACATCTCTGAGATCAACTCTAGAGGGAGGAGTTTGACCTGAAGCTAACTCTGATAGGACCAGGCGGTTCTGGTCTCATAGTCATTACCTTGAAAGGGCAGTGTGGCTCCTGATGTGAAAGTCATTAAGGCTCAGGTGAGTCATTAGTGTCACTGTTTTAATTTAGGTTTCAGAACACTGGTGTAGAAGTATCAGAGTCCTCCTCCTCTGTTAAGTGAGGGCTTTTACCATTTTAATAGAAATGACTCAAACCAGCCTCTCTGGTCAAAATTTAAACACTGTATTAAAAAAACTAAAATATTACTGTGATAAATAAAGCAAGTGGAATGAGAGCCTGTTTAAAGTTGCCATATTGTTGAACGGAAAAAGCGATATCCGTCTAATCTGGCCCTAAATTATAAGTGTTTCCTCTCAGAGCTTCTTTGCAGCAGGTCCACCCTCTCTTACTGTAAAACGTTGGCAGCAGAATTGACTTTCTCTGCTGTCTGCGTTGTTCCCACGCAGACGCTCCTCTGTGGTTTGACACCTGAGTGTGTGTGAGTTAGGTTATCTAAAGAAAGTGGTGGGTGGAAGGAAGCAGTGCGTGCCGTTGGCTCTCGAACAGCCCAGCACACACAGCCTCACTTCGTGCTGAGAAGAAGACAAAATGTCAGGCGGGTTTTTTGGAGATGGCTGCTGGTGCTGCTGTCGGCATGGAGACCGAAGCGGTGTAAGGTTGCAGCAAAGGACCAGCCGCACTTAAATTCACTTATAATGTCAAACCACCTGAGGGGGTCACGGCTGTGCCTGGACCTGACGACTATCAACCTTTACTGGCTCACACCTTTCGACAAAAACTGGTGGGAAACCTTGCTGATAACCGTGTAACCTTTTCATTGAGCACTTTGCCCTTTATTTGTTTTCAAATCATATTCTTCTCTGTTTTTACAGTACACAAACACGAATTTAGCTTGTGCGCATTCACCCTCAAGACATTTTAGTGACTTGTCTGTACTTGGCATCAAAGAGCCCCATAAACAGGGCACGTGTGTAATTCAAAAGAGCCAGGCTATTAAGTGTCCCATTAAGGTTCTTCTAATATATCCCCTGCATGTTAAGTGACAGAACCTAGTGGGATATTTAGTGCCAGTGAATTTCTAAGCTCATGGTTTCTCTCGGTGGCATGGCATTTAAAGCAGAAGAATGACTGCTGTTCATCATTAGGCGTGCAGCTGTTGGTGCTGCTGCAAAGATTTATGGGAGGCTAATTCCATGAAAGACTGCTCTTATTTTGTGTGATTTTTGTCACAGTGCAGGTAGAGTGCTTTGTTTTGTGGTCTTTTTTGATTTGCTGCCTCATGGTTTAAAATTTTTAGCAATGCCAGCTCAGAAATGAAATGTTATTTAGGTCTCATTGCCTTTATTTGATAACTCTACTGTTCAAAGCTTCAATGACAATACTTTGAACACAGACTGCATTAGAGTGACCGCACTTTGGTCTTTTCTGTGCAAAAGCCTTAACAATGTCTTCCACTAATGAATTGTATAGTGCAATGCTTCTTTATGGTTGTAAGCATCACTGGCTGCATACACTGTAGCCATAGCTAACCTCTTCATGGATTGTGTTTTCTTTGTGTTTGCTCTGACCTGAACAGCACATAGTCTGGGATTTCACATTTACAGCAGTGGACTTGTTAGGTTCTTTCTGATAAACTGTTTTGTGCTACAGTTTTTAGTTGTTTTACATTCATTTGTACCATTATGGCAAGCCTCTGTTGTAGTCAGGTCTTGTTGATGCTGTGAGAGTATTTTCCTGACAGATAGGAGAGGTGATTAATCAGTTATTGGACTTGTTGTCAGCTAATTAATAAATCAGCTAATCACATTTTCTCTGCTGCATTCTGACTGCTCTCACAGCTGTCAAGAAAACCCCTCTTCTTCTAAACAGCGGTATTTCAGCCGCTTATTTCCCCAAACACACCCTAAATATACACTCCAGTTACAGTAAGAAACTCTAAACGCTACGTCGCCTCGGTGTTTTTCGACTCTGCTAAGTCTCCCTCACACTCTTCCTGTTTCAACCGCAGGGAACTTTCACATTGCCGCAGGCTCTGAGCGACACGCTGAATGTCTGACTGGGACACTTGAAAGGGACTTTCAAACCTAGGCTGCCGCTAAGTGTCCTCAACTTACAGTAATTGATGGGTTTAGGGCTGTTCGGAGAAGGGCTGCTCGTGGCACATCCCAAAAAGACATTTACAGTTTGGAGCAAGTGGTCCCTGGAAACACTAGATATACGATATGTGTCAAAAGTAAAGTTATGTATCCCCAGGGTTTCCATTTTAAAGCTGATAATATATTACAATAGTTATGCCTATAAAAACAAAATAAGATCTCTGTGGTGTAAATTCTGAAGAAATACTCTTATGTTCTTGCAACAATTTGTCTAAATTCAAGTTATGACAAGCAGCTGTAATCTTTTGAGCAGCATCAGCTTATTTAGTCTGATACTACGGTTTAAAATGCTTAGTAATCAGGTTGTTTCCCACAGAACACTTTCTGTTTTTTATGTTAAGTAGTTTCTTCAGTTTAATTTGTAGGTACCAGCAATTGCACACACACACACACACACACACACACACACACACACACACACACACACACACACACACACACACACACACACACACACACACACACACACACACACACACTATTGAGATTTATCTTTTTTATTCCTTGTACTTTTTAAATTTCCAGCTGTGCACAAAGCATAGAAAATGAAAAATAGTTTTAAAAAACCTGCTGTATCCACTGTTTAATATGTATTTAATGAAGTCCAAAGATTTTTAGTAAATGGTAAAAGGACAACTCAAATGAAACTCAAATGAAACACAATGGAAGACCTTAGTGGACTCAGTATTTGGGGGTTACAGAATTTTTAAGGAGAGAAAATAGTTTTGGAAACAACTTGCATAAAAGCCTTGTCCAGAGGCTTTCATTACAAGTTTTTTTAAAAACCAGCATTCTTTCACATATTATTAAATCAAATCAACTCTACATAACCCTTCCGTGCTTTGCTCTTTGTCAGTAGCTGCGTTTCCATTAAGGACACTTAAGGACATGTGCAAAAGTTTAGCAATGTTATCAAAATGTCTATATACTAATGCTAATATGTATTCTCCTCTTGTGATTAGTCATTCCAAAAACATGGCGACGGATGTTATGATTGTTAATTATGGTAGATAGTAGAGATGCTCCGATCAGCATTTTTGGGGCCGATCACCGATTACCGATCACCAAAATCATGATCTGCCGATTGCCGATTACTGCCGATCACAGAATGGCAGGGAATGGGAATCTTTTATCTATAATCATGCAGAGTTTGCACCATTTGTAGAAATGAAACTAACTCTAAATTAACTGTATTAACTGTATATGACATTTCACCACAGAACATGACTTTACTTGAATACCGAAATACAGCTGAATATAACAGAACAGTTATTTCCTAAATAACTTTCCTGTGTGCCTACACACATGGAAAACAGGTTATGTTCCACAATAAAAGATGTGAAATACATCTCAGCTCTATCTGAATGGAAGAACTGAGATATATTGGAGCAGCCTTCTCTGCGCTTAGCCTCCCTAACATGTTGTGGTCCCTAAAAGATATAAAAGCATAAAATATTATTTCTATAAGCTATAGGCCTATGCAATTATTCATTAATTATGTTTAAATATGTTACACACACACACACACACACACACACACACACACACACACACACAACACTTTTGCAATCATTTAGATTTATCTGATTTAATTCCTTGTACTTTTAAAGAGATAAAGCCCGCACACTGACAATTGATTGGTTGATTTGCAGAAACAGGCCAATCAGGATGCTCTCTGTCTTAATATGTATTTAATGAAGTCACAAAGATTTTTAGTAAATGGTAAAAGGACAACTCCTCTCTGAAACACAATGGAATGATTTGAGTGGACTCGCAGTATTTGCTCGCTCTAGATTCCGGAGATTTTAAATAATTTTGGCATCAGGGAGCGCATAAAAGCCTTGTCCAGGAGTCTTCAAGTTTTTTAGGAGACTCCAGCAACTTCACATATTATTGGGATCAAATCTTTGAAAACTTCCAGACGGAGAGCTCATGTTGCCACTGACAAGCTCCGCTCTGCTGTTGTGTACCTGGACATGTGCCGTGCATGCAAAAAAGTTGCATGATTTACGCCACGCGATGCTTTTTGATCGGCGCTTTGGGGATTACGATCAAGCTATTTTTAGTCAATATCGGCCGATCATGATCGGTGGCCGATCAATCGGAGCATCACTAGTAGATAGCACTAGCTCTGGTTATCTGTAATCAAAGGCGACGTACGCATCTTATCAATGTGATGGAAAGGCATTTCCCTTACACTTGGGAGCGGTTCTGTATTAGGTTCTTTTGGGAGATTGTAGTCGGCGTCATCACAGAGGAACTGTGGATTCAGAATTTCAGGATAACCTGCTCAACATGTGATGAGTTGTGTGATGCAGTTGGACCTTGTAAGTCGCCATAGCTATTTACAAACTGGCGACCTGTGCAGAGTATAGGGTAGTGGCTGAGACATTTGGGGAGGCAATACATCGTTTTGCCAAATGGAAATGAGGTGCAACAGATTTCAGAACGCAATTATGAGGGAAACAGAATCCCTCAGGTTTACAGTTCTATTGATGGGTCGCATATCCCTATTCGTGCCCCAAGAGATGGCTCTAGGATACTAAATATGTATTTCAGAAACACCTAAGATGCACCTGTATATGTGTGCACTCTTTCCACACAATCAAAAAAACAACCCTCAAGCAAGTTTGGACATTGAGGGCGTCCAAGTGCCTCTACTGCTTTCTGGTGACCCTCCATACCCACTACTACTCTGGCTCATGAAGGGATTCTCAGGTCCCGATTTGACAGAAGCCAAAATGTCTAACCTAAACCTTCATGCCTACAGTGGTGGCATCGTGTTGCATTCTACATAACATGTGTGAGAAGAAAAAACAGCAGCTGCCACCTACAACATCAAAGCCAGGGCCTCAACTTCAACAGCCTCAAGTGAATAACTGAGATGAACCTGGTGCTATAGTTGTTGACATTAGACAGGCTATGGTCAATCATCTGTTGAGAGGTCATTAGGTTACTCAGCTGCTGAGACAACACCCTAAAACAAATGTTCTATTTTTACAACATTTCTTTTCTTTTCTAGAATTACTTTATTTGTTTCTTATCTCATGTTTAAGTATCACCAAAACCTGTTAAGTATCACTTTTTTAACACAAGATTTGTTCCATTACTAAATACAGTAATAAGCATTGCTTTAAATGTGTTGTACATTTGCATTAGAATGACAAAACAAAATATAATGGCCAATGTATTTAACTAATAAAATCAACAAAAAAAGCCGGTAACCTGCTAATAATCAAAACAAATCTCCAAAATGGAGATTGTAAATGGAACATGGTAACAAACAGTATCACTCACTGGAAAAAACATTTGCAACAAGGTCTGTGTGACCTACAAACTCTGGTTAGAGGGAGAGAGCTCTGGAGAAGATATCAGTGTTGATGTTGGTATGGGAGTTGCTGTGGTTGAGTGAGGTGAGTAGGTTGGTATGGGGGGGGTTGTATAGGCACAGCCTCTGTCGGCCTCTCAAAATATTGGATGGCCCCTCGTTGATTGTGTTTAAGACAGCATTATCCTGTCGTGCCTGCTCCCTAAATACACTCTGCAGAGATGACCTTCGGTTTCGTGGGTGCGTCCACGTGTAGGCCACTCCTTTTTCTCATCAAGGGTTTCAGCATCTGTTGTTATGGGCTCATCATCAAAGGATGCTACAAGTGAAGAAGGGAGCACATTCAGAGAAAAATGCAAACAGAAACAAAGCAATGATTTATAATGTTAGAAAAGTATTAATTTAAATGTAGATAAAACGTATAGTGTAGGGACACCTCAAAATATATCAAAATATTGTGGAGAAGTAAATCACATATCGATTTTTAGTACACCCAGAGTGAAAGTGAAAAAAAAAAATCTTATTTTTAATTGCACTTTTGTTGAGGTTCGTCTTCTAACATAAATATTTCTGTTTGAGCGTTTTCCATTTAAACTGTAAAATTTGCCAGGGCTTCTGGAAACCTCCTTCCTTCCTGCCAGCTTCAAGGTCTTGATAAATACTCGCATTTCTTTGCTGTTTGGAATCCAGTATCTTGGTAACACCTCTTTCACAAAATAAGTAAAAAAAACATTTGTAAGTCCAAACATGCTATTCTTCTTCTACTACTACTTCCAGTCGTCTTCTTCTTCTTCTTCGCCTCCACTGCAGGATGCCCCCCGTTCTGAGGATCACGTGACTCTTTTAAAGCAAAAAAGTTTTGCATATTATATCTTCTTCAATATGCATGAAATACCACCTCATGTAAATAACAAAGCCTTTAATCAAAAAATTGGAGTTTTTTTTAAATTGACGTATTTCCTTTAGGTGTATTTCTATTTGCAATTTCAATATGAAGGTTAATGGAAACACAGCTATAACATGGGTCATTTTCCTTTTATATGTCAGGGTTCACTACTTATTACTATTATTCTGTGACAATGTTACTGGAGAGATTAAGAATAATCAAGACGTTGTGCATTTAGTACTCCCAGTGGCGGAGTAAAAGGAAGTTAAAAGAAATCCAATTATTGAAGAAATCTTTCATTTCCACTCTGACCCAAAGTGTACCATCTCTGACCCTTGCTTCAGGGTGTTAGATGTCTCTACCCCGAGGGCCAGTGGTGGGAATAAACGGAGGCGAGGTGCAGCAAAGGGTCACCTGTGTCATGTGCAGTGCTTTGAGGAAAGCCCTCCCACTGTTTCCACTGTTTCTAATTGGTTTTTTTTACCAGAACTTGGCTTCCCACAGGGGCTGCTTTGAGTGTTTGCCGCAAGTGCTAAGGGGCCACAGAGTACAAAGAGAATAGGGTTAAAGTGTAGGCGGCTGAATTCCTCATCCCTATTTGACATTTGTGTAAATTGCTGGCTACACTGAATAATCACGTTTCTGTTGCAAAAATAAAAAAGCATTTTGACCTTTTTTTTTTAACTACAGCATTTGTTCTTGCTTTTGTGCCTTCCCTTTTTTTTAGACTGGCAGGAAGCAAGTGTTTTCATCTTGCAGATACCGATGGTTTGCAGAAGCACAACAAAGTAAAAATTATACAGTGAATGTGAATTAAAACAAGTGCTTTTATTGACAAAAGCATGTTTCTCCTGTTATTGTACTTATGTAATTGCAGTGGATTTATTAAGATACTCGTCTGAATCAACCAGTTGGAGCTGAGCAAGGCCGAGCAGCTTAACTTGCTGTTGCTACTCCTGAACTCTCTCACTAATGAAGCTTTCTCCTGTGTTTTTTTTCTCTTTTTTCGGTTTCTTTGACCTGCCGCTGTTCACCTACGCCACTACGCCGTACAGGTAAGAAAACACTTTATTCTTCCCTTTGTGCTATGTGTTTGGGGTCAATGTCCAATTTAAAAAAAACTTAAACACTTTACACATTGTTAACAGAGGTTTCTGAATGGTAAACATTATAGTGTGTTGTGTGTCAATAGTTACAATATTTTGTAAGATTTTGTGTACAGTGTAAGATTAGGTTACACTGGCTCCCGGTTGACGCCCGTATCAAGTTCAAAGCTATGCTCTTGGCCTACAAGACCACCACTGGTTCTGCACCCTCATATCTTCACTCACTAATACAGACCTATGTTCCTACCAGATCCCTGCGTTCTGCAAATGAACAACGTCTGGTGGTACCGTCCCAAAAAGGAAAAAAATTTACTCTCACGTACCTTCTCTGGATCTGTTCCACATTTGGTGGAATGATCTACCTGCTGCTACAAGATCAGCAGATTCTGTAGCCATCTTTAAAAAACACCTGAAAAAACAAGACAAAATCAGGAAAATAAGGACTAAGGGTTGCAAGAAAAGTATGTGTCTATAAAATGTGGTGTCACTGTGCTCTTCATCTTTTAGGGGGGAGGGGGTTATGAGTGTAACTAACCAGCCTTGAACTATCACATGGTTCATTTAGATGAAAAGGGGTTAATGTGTGTGCTGGGGAGGTTGGGTGGAGCGTGGGAGCTGGCATTGTGACACATTGAACACGTCTGGCATATCAACATTACAACACCACTTCAAATCTATATTGCATACACAGATGTAGGTAAATAAGGATTCTGTTTAAAGAGCCACCGTTATGCCTCTAATGGGCAGCTTTGAGCTTTGTAAATAAAGACCCCTCCTTTTGCCAAAACTGGAGATTATCTGCACAGACTCTCAAAGACTGGCTCAAAAAAAAAGTGTCAGTGTATCCTTTACATTCCTCTACTCTTTTCAACATGCTCCTTAAATGCAGAAATGCAAGACATTTGTGATACCCCTCAAATAAAACTTGCTAAAACTTGTTACTTAGCAGCTGACAGCTGAATGTGGTAGCAGCTGGGTCATTTTACTGCTGCAGAGAATTAATAATTTATTAGAAAGCACTGCATTGATATCTTTGTTGTGAGCTTTAAATACATTGTTTTGTCAATTTGAAGTGAGATTTGAAGTCTGAGATTCCCAGGTTCACGCTTGAAAGACTAAGAATGTGTTTGTGAAATATAATGGGAATTGATGCGTCTTTGTGTTCATGCATTGCAAATGAACAACCTCCAGAGCTCACAGGAAATGAAAGGTTCCTCACTTAACATAGCTATACCTACACTATGGCAATAATAAATACTATAGAGCAGGTTTAACTCGGTGTCAGTTGTTTCAATGCAGATCAGGGACAAGGGCGACTGGTCCCATGATTCATTCCAGTCACCATTTTAGCTAACATCCACTTCTAATAGTCTATGTTGTCCTTTTCTCAGTTTGTGAGGTTTGTGTGAGGTCCACCGCCTGGTTTTAGCAGCTTCTGTGAGGCTCTGTGGACTGTTGGCACACAAATAAATCTTTTGAAGGCCAGCTCATTGTCTCCCACGCGGCTCGTCTCAATGTTGCAGTCATGCTGCCACTGTTTTGGCTGGAGCCGTGCTTCTTGACCCCAGTGAAGAAAAAAAAAAGGCGGCAGAGGGGTGGAGGTTGTGAAAGTGTTGCTACGGCTAATTTTCTGCTTCATTATAATTTGTCTGTTGATGAGATGCATGGCTATATTTTCTGACATGAATGCTTTTTTAGAAACGTAGAATTGCATAAACATTTGGTCATTGGTACTCCCTAGTCAAGTGATGGGTGTAAAAGTTTAGAAATTCACTGAAACCCAACACAATTCACTTGTGTTGGGTTTTCTGAATAAGTTATAAGTTAAAAAATCTGCCACTATCTTATTTATTTTTGTGATTACCTTTTGTGGCAGTAGATGATCATTAGCTGATGCCTTTACTGAAGATAAAAGAGCCTATAATTCATATGAGGTTTTGTGTAGATAAGCCTCTACCTGCTCCTACACACCTGTCAGTCTTTGAATTTTACTCTTTGTTGGAAGTTTCCCCTCATTCCCACACTCTCCGTCCCCTCCCCCCTTTTCTCAGTCCCTCTTTCCCAGTTCAATAAACTCCCCGACTTCATTTGCCACAATGTTGCAGCGGCCCCTTTGGCAGAGCTGAGACTCGTGTCACACCGCGCTGACGGCTGAATGCGGCAGCACCAGGCACACAGGCCGCATTGTGCTTTTGACGGGGCTCTGCGGCTCAGTCACTGGGGAGGCTGCCTGTGCACTATTTGACCAGTTTTTTATAGGCACATCATTCAAATAGCAGTGTACCACAGCATTGCACAGTATTTAGCTTCTAAGGCAGTGGAGGTGTGTTAATGCATTGGTTCAGACATTTAGAGAGACAAATGTGAAGAAAAAGGAAGTCTGAACTACTGTATCTCATTTAGAGTCATAAGAAACAACATTTGAACATGTCTGATTTAATACCTCTGTCCGACCATGCTGCTGTACAATCTGTGTGATCCTGTGCCATTACTGATCCTTAGACCGGACTTTGGCAAAGCCTGTGAAACGTGTTGAATGATAAACAGTATGGGTCAGAGGCTGATCGATTCTCAGACGCTGCACAAAAGCATCCATTATTGGCAAAGACAGGCTCTCCTGATTTCCATTCCCACCTTTCTCTTCCACTCTGCGTCTCTTTCACTGTAAATCTTTGGGCCGCTCTCCACAAACTGCCGGTGCCAAAAGTCTCTGCTCAATGGTTTAACTACTTTAAAGGGAAAGCAGAGGCCTCCCTTTGTCTTTCGCTCTTTAATCAAATTAAGTGCTGGGCAAGATCGACAGCTTCATTTTTTGATGTGCCCTGAAACAAGCCTCATATCTCAAGTGCTCTACTTTTCATCTTCTGCCTTCTCGTAGTTTGGATGATTTAGATGCTCACTATAGACAGTGGAAGAATAGTCGACCAATGGACAGTGGCACCATTTAAACTCACAATAGGCCTTTGAAGCTGCTGAAGTTGCAGTTAATGAACCTAGAATTGATGACTTTATTTGGAAAAAGAAATACTTGACTGACACATTTAGCTTTAGCCACAGTCTATATAGCTGGTGATGCTAATGGTCAATAAACTTTGACTTAAGCAGTAAAGCAATGATGCTAAGTGTGATGTTTTTAAAAAAATACAGTTTTATTGCTAGGCTAATAAACTACACTAGCTAATCATCTAATGTTATATTAGATTAGATTCTTTTATTGTTATTGTATTCAAGATGAAACAAAATTGGAGTTGCTCTCACATCTAACTTCTGCGGCCGTTATCTAATCAGTCTCTTACCCCATGGTCCACTCTACTACAGTCTTTTTTCCTGTGGCGTTATATTGCACATGTTCTCTTATTGTCCAGTTTCACTTTGTGTTTCTCTCACACACCGGCTTGCACACACAGAAAACCCTCTTCCCAGCTGATTGCTTTCCCATTTTTCTTGCTGAGAGATTTATGGTTAGGGGAATGTTGGAGACAGGCTATTACCATGTCCTGTTTGAACTCATCAGTCAGACCAAATGGTGCTAGGTGGAGGTGATAGCGGCTGCGTTCACAGTCCTTTTATAGTGGGACACCACCTCACGCACACAGCTCCTCCGCTCTCTCATGTTAGCCCCGCTTCAGTGGCTCTCCGCGCTGGTGTCTTCTTCATTAGTTCGAGGCAGCGGCGGGTTGTTTTCATGTTGTGTGGTCTGCCTTGGAGATATCAGAGTCACTTCAAGGCTAATGTCATGATCAAATAGAATAAATGTTTTGTTAGTGGCCTCCATTGTGTCCCTACCATGACAGGATTCAAAAGTGTGATTGTAGTGATAGAAGCCATAGCCTTTGTACTGACACCATCCAACTTAACTTAGCTACAGTTATCTTCTCGGATCTCCTCGCCGGCTGATAACCATTATTTAGTTTATAGACAAAACCATTCACCTTGCTGCAAGATAATCATCCATCCAGCTCACAGTCAGCTGAGAGACATTAAAAGTAAGTATCTGTAAAAGTTTGAAGACATTGAGATAAAACGTCTTCCTCCTTTTTTATTATTTTGATTTTGGCAAGAGTCTCATGTTGAGTGATTATCCCTTGTCCTCTGGACAAAAGGAAGAGGACATTACAGTAGATATTTTTGGCACTCGTTCTGATTTACTGTAACTGGAAGTCCTGGGCACACCTGGCTGTACCTGATAATTTCCATTTTGGCAGAGTACTGAGACACATATATATTACCAAAGCTTCTGTGCAAATGGCCAAACTAGAGTAGTATTAGTCATTTTTACAGCCAGGAATCATGTGCATTTCTGGCAAATAGCACAATGAAAAAAAAAGCATTGGTGGTGTTGAATGTGACACCTTAAAGCCAGAACTAAAAGGCAAAGTTGGACACATTTTTGGTTGCTTTCCAAGTTGCTTTACTTTTGTTGGAATAGTAACACAGCAACAATATTGTTATACATTAATCATTTGGATGGACATTTTCCAAAGTAGGATTTTATCTATTTTAATGGCTTTTCCGCCAGTTCCTACTCTGGACCGCATATTAAAAAAATATAACAAGCCAGAAGACATACCTGCAATAAAAATAGGAAAGCAATAAATTCCTCTTTTATGAAGCTTTGGATTTAAGCTGAGGCTGTCAGGTTTAAAGAAACAGTCCAAATACAGAATTTGACAGTGGAATATCACATCTACCATCAACCTTCATCTCGTACTGCAACATTTTTACCATTTCTTTGTCTTGTGTATATATATATATATATATATATATATATATATAAAAATGAGAGCAAAGGTCTCATTTGCAGAACAGCACCTGAAGCAGGAGCTAATAAAGAGGCCAGGTTTATTGTGTGTAATGGAAAACAGCCTCTTTTTCCAGTGGAGTCTGTGTGAACTTCCTCAGTGGTCTCCATAGGGGACAATGCTGTCAAGTGCATACAGTGCTGCGTTGATCTCCCTCCCTTCCCATTGTACCACACAAGCTCTTTCTCCCAAACAATGTACCTCCAAGACACACTGTACCGCTCCTGTGAATTTAATTAGAAGTGAGTAGGCTTTGGTCGGAGATCTATAGAGAGGAGACAGCAGTGCTTCCTCGATTGTATGTGGTGGCGAGGGATTTCTTCACGGCCAACTCAAGCTATAAGCTCGGAGTTGACTGTATGGCCCAGTTTAATTTTGTGTAATTGATTTAATTTTGTTATATTTAATATCATGTTTTTCTTCAGTGGGCATATTGTCCTAATTCAAAAGTTGTCTGTATTACATTTCCTGTATAAACACTGGCGATGACATTTGCAGATTTTAATTTTCTGCTCGTCTGACTTTTACATCCCCAACCATATCCATATAATGAAAGATGCAATAGTCTTTTATTACTGTGTGCTGTGTGCCATCATTGTAAAGGAAGGTGCATCCCATTTTAACAATTCACACAGAATAATGATTTTGTGCTGTAACAATCTACATGATATTTGACGTGGTTGGGGTGAAGTCAGTTCAAAGACTACACACATTATGGTTCTGCTGCTCATTTTGTGATAAGAATATCCATTTTATGCTTTACAGTTGACAACAAATGTGGCTCATTGCGGGACAAAGGTGCTGGGCTAATCATGTTTGGATGCTATTAAAGGATTGTTGAACCATGTGTAACATTTTAAATGGTGTAATTTGTTCCTCTTTTTTTTGTTTTTGTACTGGAAAATGGTTTCTTGGTTCCATTTTCACCACTTTAAATCAACTCACTGAATTAAATTATAACCTTTACCAAAACAAAACCCACACGGCTCACTGGATCATCCCAACACTCTCAGCTTCCATATATTTAATTTTTTTCCCTTTTCTCAATAGGATCTCTGCCCATCCTGTCTTAAGAATGCTAATAGTGTTTTTAAGCTTGTGCGGGCCGCCTGGCGTTGGCAGGAGTCAGTCTTGGTTGGTTATCACTGCTGGTTCCCCTTGCCTGCCACCAACTCTGAATCCCAGACTTATCTACAGGCAGCAGAACGGGGTCTCAGAAGACGCCAGAGTAAAGAATTCCAAACCCCCACCCTTCCCTTTCATCCTACAAACAGATATGTTGAAATAGCACCGCATTAGCCGCTGGAGTAGCCATGTATGTTCTCAAGTACATATCAAAGCCTCCCAGAGAGCCTTTTTCTCTCGGCTCATTTTCTTCTCTGCCCGTGACACTCCTGAGCTTACAGTGCATTGGAGCAAGCCTTTTGATAGGGGTGTGTGCCCACCGATAACTCTCAGGAGCTTATGGAAGAAAAGAAAAAACACTACTCAATTTTCACTTCATTGTGACGCTGAGTTTACGCCACCACCACCGCCTGTCAGCGCCACGACATGAACGGATAACCAAGCCAACCGTGCCTCCGCGTTGACTGCTAAGTAGCCGCACGTGTGGAGAGAATATTCAGACGTTCTGTTTGGCATCCTTGGCTTGTTTTGCTCCAGTCAACACAAGTGCCATTTGTCATCCCCTAGGAGGGCTCATCGGAGTCAGGGCCGCCTGACAAGTCACACTGAGGGAGATAGTGAAAGAAGGGTGGCGAGCGATGCCAGATTGGCTTTTTCACTGCTGCTCCAAAAGCTTGATAAGTACAGCCCAGGCCAGGAGAGGCTGTTAACAGCAGTGCTACAGGTGTCATTCATCCCAGAGACAGATTGTTTGTTTCACTCAGTGGTTTAGCTCTAATCCAGTCTTTGAGTAATTGACAACCATGCTTCTGAGGGGCTTGTCATAGTGAGTGGGTTTGCCAAATTAAGGTCTTTGCTGTGTGAAATAAAGCAATAGCATTTATAATTCAGTTTATAAGAGCACAGGAAACATGTCTAACCTGGTTTTGAAATTTAACATCAAGGTTTTTCCGGTCATTATAAAGCTCAATCAAATGACACTGCTCTCTGCAACAACAACTGAAGCTCCTTGAACTATATTTCCAACAGGACTGGGAAATACACTAAATAAGTTTTTATTCTAATATTATGAGCATTTGACACAGAAAACACCAAAATAGACAATTTGTTTAATTTTGCTTTCAGTTCGGACCTTGTTGTTTAAATAGGATTCATTATTGCTTGTTGAATTCCTGCTGATCATCACTAACCCGGGTTGAACAGATTTGATTGCACATAAACAGTTACTTAGCAGCTCTGTGACCATGAAATGCGCTTCCCCTTCGGTATCATTTTTATTCAATGGAGCGGACACATCGAAGTGATCTACAGGTGTGAAAGTCACCTTAGTCCTGCTTCCATCTGCGATCTGTATCCACTCTCTGCTTTATTCAGAGTCAGTTCACATACGTAAAGTGATTTTTTTTTTCTTTCAAACATATAGTGAATGCTTGGCTGCTGCTCTTTGCATAATCACATCACAGCTCCCAGTGTGGGTCTCATCACAAGTGAAGGAAGCCATTAAGATATGTGTCCCAAACAGCTATGGGACGCATTGAAAGTATATCCAATGGGTTCCCTGTGGAGCTTGTGTCTGTGTGTAGATGTGTTTTGCCTCTTTGCCTTTTTGCCTTGTTTGTTTCCTCTCTCAGTGCTTCTCTCCTTCACCAACCCTGCCCTGCTCTTCTTTCCACAAAAGCGCTCATTGGTCTGTTGGGGCCAGTTCCCAGTGGAGGTCTGCGAGCCGAGGGATCCCCTCCAGTGTGGACCTTTTATCTGGAGCTGTGCCAACTGTAGGAAAAGCATGATTTAAAAAAAGGGCTCTGTGTAAAGCCGCTGTCAGCACTGAGCGCGGCCGACCTGATGGATATAGGAGCTGAGGGGCTGGCACAGTGAGGCCCGGGCCGGTCCAACAAAACCCACTGGCCTCTGCAGCATTCACTGTTCATTCATTTCCCTTCTCATGTCTGCCATATTAAATTGCAAGCGCTCATCTGTTTCCTGTTGAGTGTGTCCCAGGGAGCGTTGCCTGACAGCGCCCTGAATTAAGCAGCATATTTTTTTTAATGCACAGAGAGCAATGTTAATCTGAGACATCACACAGGCAGTAATTGTTCCTCTGCCCGATTTATGACGCCACAGAAGGTTGAAGGTTGAAATTTTGTGTAAAGTTTTGGATTTTGCGTTTTTAAACAGCTAATAACTTAAATATCTTTCGGGTTATATAAAGCTCACGTTTTATGAATGCTTTATAAATGGACTGAACAAAGCCTAAGGCAAAAAGAGGAGCCAAGGTGGAGGTTAGTTGTGAGTTTTTTTGAAAAACAGCTCTGCATTGATGAGAAGTTTGGCAGAAGATGCGTGGTCGATGTGTGTCTGGTGGGAAAGGTGTGGATTTAGATTGTCCATTGGGTAAACATTAATATGTTTTTCAAGGACGATCATTACCACAGCGTTGTAGTCTACGTTAACCAAGTCGTGACCAAATAAAAAAAAAAAGACCTGCAAAAATGGAAGACTTTTTGAGAGTGTTTGATTCATTGCCAAAGATACCTGAAAACAGATATTAGATGATGAGCACAAGTCCAGTCTTTAAGAAACTCCGGACCTTGTTTTAATTAAGATAAATGATATCTTCATTTAATCACAAAAACTACATGGACAAATTAACCAGCTGTGGTCTTCAGAAATCTCTAATTCTAAGACTGAGACAAAACTGAGTAAAAAAATAAAAATAAATAAAATCAATCTCCAGTACCAAAACACAACAGTATTGCTTTCCTCTCACCCACAATCAGTTTGTTTGACTTTTGAACGATTGGATGGACGTGAATATGGTGTTGGCTTTTGTAAGTCCTTTGATTCTAACCTTTGACGAAGGAAACATAGATCATGCCCAGTATTATGTTACGACAGAAACATGAACTCTGTGAAGAATATCTATTTTCCAGCATTTTTCCATGTTCCAAATGATTAGAAGCACAACATTATTTTCAGTTTTTGTTTTGTCACACACTTGGAAACTGACAGGAGTCCGTTCTGTTTTAATGCACTTGGAGTCGGTGTCGGCTGAGTGATGAGCCAATTAAGCCTAGACGCCGAGGTAGTCTGATTACTGGAGCTTACCGCGACGATACGGCCTAATTCAGCTGTAATGAGCATGGCTGAGGAGGCTGGCATTACTCATTTAAAACCCCCCTTCTGTGCACGGGGTCCATTTATTGTGAGAAAAACCTGAGATCTAGCAAAATCTGCTAAGCCCAAGACATCGTTCATCGCTGAAAGTCTGTGTTGTGCGTCATATCGTGAGTCAGGGAGGGCTCTTTGAGTGATTGGAGCTTGGTTTCTCTCTGGGAATCACAGAAAGTACAGGCTGGGGACTTTTTATATTGTATTTGCAAATGACCTTGGTCTAATACATGGAAGCCATTATAACAAATGAGCCAACTATTAAAGAAAGGAAACATTAAGTGGTGATAAACCTTTAACATAAAGGGACACAGTGATAAATGAGATCTATTAGCCTCTTCTTTTAAAAGGCTGTTTGAACTAAAGACAGAAAAAGTTGTAAAATCCTCTCTGCTATAAAAGCCCATTACTTATTAGCTATTATAATATAAAATACTAAATCTCAGAGACGTCTTTATCTGTCCGAGGTTTATAATACTGAATTAATGTTGACTTTACGGACTCCACCATGGATTTTTAAACAGACGAGGGTCCCCTCTTTCGCGGTGTGCCTACAGTGAGCTTTATTTAAGTTGATTAGTAAATTAATTCATTACTAAATAAAGCAAGCGTGTAATGGGATTTCCATGTAACCTATTTAATACATTGTTCTAATCACGTCCCTTGGTGTTTCACATGAAGAATATGTTAACTTAAATAGAGAAACTTGAATAAAGTTTAAAATGGAAACGGTGGTTTGAGTGTGGGGCTGAATGAACAGAAAACCTCAGCTGTCAATCAAATAGCATCAAAAGGCAAACTGCTTTTGGTCGAACCTAATATTGATCAAAATCTTCAAGTCATTTAGAAATCTAACATTAGTAGTAAGGGGCAAGGATATGCTTATTAAAGAATTTTAGTGCATGATTTAATGATGAGGACAAAACATACACGGCATATACACAGTGTCCAAAGACGAAGAAGGTATTCACAACCATAATAAAAACCTGTGTCCTTTTTAAAAATAAATCTTCAAAAAGGTATTCTTTGTGTTTCTCATTGTATCCCTTTAGACCCAACACTGTCTGTCATATGACATTTTTCTGCGACATTGTGCTTTTTAATAACGTCCATGCTGAGTTATTGTCCAATATCCTCTTCCCTTTACAACACAACAAATATTAAAAAGCAGATTAATTTCCTCTGGTGTTCTTGTGCTCTCTGGGTTCACCCCATAGTGACACCCACACAATGACAGACAGCCGACCGTGCTTTTGACAGGGTTACCTTTGCGTCAGGGTCCTCTTGCTGCTATAAACTATTGTACTCTACTGCTCAAAGATTGTTGGAGGTGGAAATCCTTTTTTGAACTGTTGGAGGTGAATCACTGTTGCCCAGTCAGGTTAAAAGTTTGCCCTTTTGGATGTTATGCAGAAAGGAGACCTAGTATTCATTTATCACAGTCTGTCTACAAGGTCTTTAGAGGAGGAACAGCGAAGAAGACCTCTAAGCTTTTCTCGTAAAACAGGGAGGCCTTGCAGGAACCCTCGGGTGTTTTCATGCACCCTAATTAGTCCAGTGTTTGCCTGAGATGTTCCCTGGTTTTCCCTCCTCCCAGCCTAATCGCTCCAGAGATAGTCCCATTCTCCATCTCGCTATTTACTATACATTTTCTCTCATTCTTTCTCAAGCATCACAGCCCCCAAGGGAGTTGAGATTTCCTGCACAAATAGTCATCAAGAAGACCGATGATCTTGGCTTCCTTTTTGCGAGAGAGGAGACATTACTTCCAGGCGGTGCCTTCAGCTAATACTGGAGCGTGATGGTGTAGCTTCAGCTAAATAAGGCTTTAATGTCACTTATCTGCTGCGGAGCTAATGTCACCTCTGGCGCTGAAGAAAGGTTTCAGAATGGATTATGCAGTAAGCCAATATGGCACTTTATTGTAAAACATGTCTCAATCAAAATCCACCAACAAAAACGACTTTAACACGCTGTGGTCTTCTATTCTGGTCTGTTGTGAATTATTACTGTTGTTCTGTAGGTCTACTATCTTCTCTTACTGGCCTTTGCATTACAAACCGGGTAATTCTAGCTAGAAGCTTTGAGAACTTCAGAAGAACATTGTAACTATACTTGTCTTTGTATTGTTGTATTCTTGAAGAAACCAATGCTACAATAGTAAAAGCACTGGCTCTCAGTTTGCCAATGCATTTTCTCAAGTTGAAATTCTCTAAACATTATTAGGTTATTTTTTGGGGGGAAATACTTGCTCAGTTGCCCTGTCTATGTTTTAAATAATTAGTCAATACAGAGGGTTGTTATTTACGCCACATTATTTAGTTCTTGATATGAGCTGCTGTTAGTTTCTGGGCTATGAGCAGAGTCAAGAAACATATTTCTCCCTGCAGCATCTAAATATAAGCCTGTATGACCTTTTTATTTCCCCAGATGTTCCAGAGCAAAGTAGATTGCATCAGCTCTCAAACAAGGCACCACAGCTTTAGTTTCTCTCGTCCTAAATAGCCATTTTCTCATTTTGAAAGTCGGCTGTAGGAGAGTTGTTATATTGCATTTATCCAACAAAGACATGAGAATATCTTTTTTGGGGAGACACAAAATGGTGCTTATCAGAGGAAAGTCTTCACCTTGTGGTTTATGTCTTGATTACCTTCTACAAAATGTGTTGTTCTTCAGCTGAAAACTTTGGCTCATTATCTCTGTTCTCATAAAACTACAAGGATTGTGTGTCATTGTGACATTCTCTGCAAGCTTGCTCTTTTCACTTTTATGTTTCACTGAAAAAACATCAATTGGTGCGTTTTCTTTTTTTTTTGTTTAAATAGGTCTTTCGAGTTTATACTCATTTATGGATACTGTGCCAAATTAATGTAATATTTATTCACCAGTGTCGCAGATTTAGGAGACATGGTAGGGTCTTGCCTAAGGACACTTCAACAGCATGAACGGTAGCAGCAGGGATCGATATTTTAGGAGAAGACCTCAGTAACACAGTTTGATTTTGAACTCTGGTGTTGTTTTCTAATATAAATGAACAAGAATAGACCTTTGCTTATTGTCTTCACTCATCAGTTATGAAGAAAACAACACATTTTCTTGATGGCCACTTAATTCCAACTTAAAATGGAATGATCTTCAGCTTTTACAAAGCACTTCGGACACTTATGTGTTTGTTTTAGTCCAGTTTTTGTTCTACTGCACTGCTGTAAAATACAAATCCCATTACCCTGGATGTAGCCTCAGTCTTGAAGGAAGTCAGTGAATTAACTCCATGCCTCCATGTTGCACTCGTGCTTTCTTTTATATTGAGTTCTTGATCAAGTTTTGTGGGTTTGCAACAAGAAAAGATACAAAAACAATTGGTCCGAAAGTACATTTTTTGTCTGTTCAAACATTACTGATGGAAGTTATGCTCTGGACTCAATGCAATGTATTAAGTTAACTACAATTTCACATCTAATTTGGTGATAATGCAAAGCATTGTATCACTGCTTTTTAAATCATAAACATGACTTCTATTAAAGCAATAAAACTCCATAAACTCTTTTGTTGTGGCATGCATATATTTACGAGCACAACTCAATCCAGATGTGGCAGCCTTTTCATGCGACATATGTTCAACGGTTTGATTTTAAAATGTAGCAGCCGCCTGGTCGTGACATCTGGCCTGATTCCACGTTCTCCTCACAGCTCTCTTTTTGAAGTGTGCCCCAGCTTCATTATAGGCTGTAACCTGCCGCATTGTGCACTCTTGTCCCTACGAGCACCTCTGTTGCTCTCAACTATTCTCCGTTCATTAAGTGAGTGAGTCGGCACCCCAGGCTGCGTGTCTTTAAATATTCTCTGTAAGCATATTGCATGGGCCTCCCCAGATAACTGCTCGCCCTCACTGTCAAAAACATAAAAGACCACCATGAGCCTGTGTGTGTAGTGACACCCCTGACCCATGCTGTGGAGAAAATGATAGTGTATCCTCCGCTGCAGAAACTGAGACAGACAGAAGCAAGTGTGTCTATAGTCCCTGGGTTTATTTTGAAGAAGTTTCAGATATGGATGGTACAAAAACTGTGGACCTGTGAGCTTTTACCTTGAACGTTTATAGAGGGTTAAGTGTAGACAAATTTGGTGTAAAGGGGCTTGAAGCGTCAAGAAGAAAACAAAATGAAACACATCAGACAAAACAGTCTCATCTGTAGTATGTAGCTCAACAGCATTTGTCCATCTTGTAAAAAACAAACATTTAAAGCGCCATCAAATCCAGTGGAAGTTCCAATACTTCCTGTTTTTGTTCCTACAGCTCCCCAGAGAGGACAAACTGAGCACTGCTGAAAAAGAAACATACTCAAAATTCTTTTGGAACAATCTTACGTAAACATCCAGCACATTAACTAAATTGATTCCCACCCGGTCTGTTTCTACTGAGTCTGCTCATAGACAACAGCATGTTTCTGCAGGGTGCCATAGCTGTTCACATGCTCTAAAGAAGAGTACGATGTAGGATTCTGTACTTTTACCAGCTGATCACCAAAAAAGCCAAAATCTACACACCCAACCTTTTAAGGACGTATGACAATAAACACTTAAATCTTGTAATTTAGTGGAAGGCATCAATTGTCCACCATGTTTTTTATTACATTACATTATTATAGGGACCAAGAATCTGAATGGATCTGATGGATCTTTAGAAAGTAAAGAGAGAGTTTGAATAAAGATGATGAGATCCATATTTTCATAAAAAAAGTATCTCATGACATGTTTGAATAGGAGTCAATAGTTGTAATGCCACAGCAGCAACAGGTTTCCACTGTTATAATACTCCATAAGCCCTCACACAAAGCAGATCCACTCCATTGTATGTGTTCACTGGTAGAAACCTTGGCTCAGACCAGTGGAATTATTCGGCTTGAGGGAAATCAATGAGCGCTGATTGAAATGTGACAACATCTTCGGTACTGCCTTGACTTGTAAAGCAAACAAACCCACATTTTGACAAACTCACTGTTGGTATCTGAGCACGTAGACACCGTGAGCCGCTCAGTCCACGAGGCTCCTCTCTGAGCTGCCAGTAGGAGGAGGCGTGTGGATCCTGCAGCGCTAATTAAATGTGTTTAACCCAAGGTCATTCACAGAGCCGAGAAAACTCTAAGTTCAGACTCGTAACAGTGCAGCCAAGATACAAGACAAGTCAAAGGAAGCACATCAAGAGCAACGGAGAGGGGAGAGAAAAAAAAGCTTAACCATGTTGTAAATGTTTTATTGAGCTCCTTTGAACTACTCGAGCTGAAAGCAAGTGTGTGAGTGTGTCTCCGGAGAGCGACGTGCCTCTCACATTGATGACCCAGTTAACAGAGCGGGCTGGAGGTGAGTCCAAGTTATCCAGGCTGGACAGATGACCATGGCCATCCACTTTAAACTGCACTGAGTTTTAGCTGATTACTCACTTATTTCAACTTTCTTTCCTGTCAGATCGCCAAAAGGACTTTCTTTTTGATCATCACTAATCAACCAGGCCAACTTCGAAAAGAAAGTCTCACTCGAGTGGAGATTTGATTTAAATTGGAGCTCATACAAACACATTCAAGCCTCTGTCATGCAGTTTTTATGAGTTTTAAAGTTTGGAAAGTTATGGTCTGGACAAGCCATTGATGGCTTTAAAAACAAATCATATCAACCTTATAGTTTATTGTTTTAAGTAAATGTTTTAAGAGTGTGAGCTAATGTGATCCAAAAATAAATAAAAAAGTCTTACAGAGAATATCTTGAAACGTGGGGTTTGATGAGGAGCTGGTGAGTGCAGAGGAGTTGTTGTGATGGGAACAGATGAACTCAGATGGAGCAGTCTGCTTGATGTCTGTAGATGTAATTGCACAACACTGTTGCCAGGGAAACCAAGCGCTGTGTCTTAGCTGTTTAGTTGTGAACCTATGGTTATGACTAGCACTACCATTAACTTTTATCGTTTTGGTAATTGGACTCTCAGTTGGAGGTAAATCCATTACTGCAATGGAGCTTTAAGTTTTAAGTGCATGAGCCAAAAAAACTCAAATCTTTTGTTTCAAACCAAGACAAACATTTCCATATGTTCATAGAGTTTACAAAGGAATGCATCCAACTGTGTTTGTGATTCTTATTGCTTGGTTTGTTGCCAAAGGAAGTTTCAGGAAGTGTGCCATTGGGTTGCTTTACAGTGTGTGACAAATAACTAGGTCTTGCTATTTCATGTTACTCAAATACTTTTTTAGTAGCTTCTGGAAATTGGCAATGTCAGAAACACTGCGTACTATCTGAGTGTTAACAGCCTTGTGGCTTTGTCTAACTATACAGCCATTACTTTCAAACACCAGTATTTACAACTAGAAAATAATTGAAAAACTAATTTCCACTCAGCACTCATCCCATACTTTTTGGGAAATGCCATAGTTGCAGTTGAAGTGCTTTCTGTTGGCAGTAGTTTAGGAAAACCCTGTATCTAATGTGTTTATGGTGTGTCCTTGTTTATCAGGCAGTGCTGTGATTATCCTCAAAACATCTGAACTGAGGAAGGTGCTCCGTAATTGGTGCAAATATTTTCACTGACTTTACCCTTCTTCCTTGCTTTGTGCACCTTGTTATTTTATACCTATTTGTTTTCTGTTTGCCGCTGCCTCACCTTACCTTTTAACATGTGTGTCTTTGAAATAAAGAGGCAGGAATGCTTGGTAACTGAAGACACACTTGTGCGGCAACAATCTCCCTCTGTTGCAGGTACAAGAGGAGAAGGCTGGCGCTCTGCCTCAGTGCACCGCAGAAATGCCTGGGACTGCTGCTTCTCAATGGGAACCAGAGTGAACTAGGGAAAAGACACCCCTCTACGCCCCACATTAACATTTGTCTGGCACTCAGATTGTATCCAGATACGATTAATCCTGCATTCCTTTTACGGCCGGCATTCAAATCGTCCCCTCACTTTCCGCTGTAAAGGCTGTTCCTCCTGAGATAATAGTGAATGCCATCTGTAAAGTAAGATCGAAAGCCAAACAAGAATTTTCTTTTTCTTTCCTCGGTTATCTTTGAGTACTTTCTTGGACACAGCACGCTCGTTCAAAAACTGTTATTGTCCTCCTTCTCGAACCATCTCTTAAGAGACGGAAAAAAAGGAGACACAAAGGAGCTGTAGAGGGACATTGTTCACGAGACAGATGATATGGACAGATTGTGATAGACAACTGAGTGAAAAGATCCATGAAGAATGTGGAGGACTGTCCCAATGCTCTCATACATTGTGTGGTTACGCTCAAGAAAAAAGCTCTTAGAAAGTGCACTGTATGTGAAGTTAACTTTACTTTTAAAAGCTATTCAAGAATACATATGTGATATATTCTGAGTTGTTGAAACTTTGGGCTAACTTTTGAGAAATTACCTTATTGTTTAATAGTTTCTTCAGCTTCTCGAGTTTTTTTATTTTATTTTTTTTTAATGCAGCTGCCAGAGTAAGCAGAGCAGGACATTACAGGTTAATGTATTTCCACCCACTCACAAGGAAACTTATCCGTTGTCCTTGGTAATCGTACCTGCACGCGGTTTGTTCTGAGTAAATATTAAAAATTAGAAGGGCTTTCTAAAGGTTAACGCCTCCACTACTGGCCCATATTTATGTAATTCAATGAAACATTATGAAAAAACATGCAATTGAATTCCAGCACTAAGACTAACTGCTTCACCAGAAAGAATTGGTCTGTCCTTGGTCTGCTTCTAACTAATCGTCAAATTTCATGAAAATCTTTTTTTGTGTGTGTGCGTGCGTGCGTGCGTGCGTGTGTGTGTGTGTGTGTGTGTGTGTGTGTGTAATCCTGCTGACAATGCACAAATGTTACAAGATGACTCATAGCTGTTGTTGGTTTCAGCCTTGGCCCAAGCTTAACTACAAAGTTTCACAAACAGCCTTCAGAAACTGTAGCTCTAATGTAATGTGGGCCTGGCTTTGGAATTTTTAGTATTGTCATCAACTTTGTATTGATTAAAGCTTGTCCCTGACCAAAGACAGAGTCAATGTGCTTCATGAAGCTAACACCCATTTTTTTTCCCACCCTGACATGACTAACGTGGGCCACTCTTATTTTATGTCACTCACTGAGACACTATGGCCTTGATAAGACCCGCCCACACTTTCCTCTGCATCATGACACTTGACACAGTTAGTGCACATATACTGGACCAAAATATGAGTCTAACAGATGCTTTATCAGCTACAGGAAATCTCCCGTTGGTATGTTGCCATGGAGACCGGTCTCAGAATATAAACCACACGGTGTTTCTGGGGCTTCATTTCACACATGCATCATGTCGTATAACCCAAAAGTGAAGTTTGAAAGTGTCTGTTTATTTCTGTGAAAACAAAAACACTTAGAGGTATCATTTTAGCTTTAGTAGTAGTATAAATTTGTCATTAGTGGAGTAACCAATTTATTTCCTGTATTGGGTGCTTTGATGCATCTCGTCCTTTTTATCATCATTATCTTTCCCATTGGTTATTATAAAATGTCCAAGAGATAATTCTAAATGGATGTTAGGAGGTCAATAACTCACATCAGATTGGGAAGTGTTCCCTCAGATTAGGTTCAACAGTGTAGATAGAGCCCCTCGTTGCCAAGGTTAGTCCTGATATTAATCCATTGTCCATTTTCTTTGTGTCTATCTTTCATCAATCAGTACTTACTTCCCAAAAAGAGGCTTTTAGTCTGTGCAAATTTGATGATTTTAAGTTCAGTTGCCTCACAGATGGCATTCGGCTGTATTTAACTGCCGTTTACAAGTGAGTAGATGAGAGAGTTTGTGTAAGGGTGTTAAGCAGCACCTTGAACAATCCACTGTATTCATTTTTTAACAAAGGTTTTCAAAAACAGTCTAAATTGGCTTTCGGCCTAGTTCCATGTCTCGCTCTATTCCCTGTATGCTTCATAATGTAGGCTGCAAATATTATTCTTGCTGCACATATTATTCTTTTGCCGAATGTGTCAGACAGAAGGGATTTAGTGTTGGGTTTCCGTATAGATGAGACTTTTTTGTTCTTGGAAATGGTGCACAACAGCTCCAACAGTTTTTCTTCGTACCTCAGAGAGACAAGCCCGTTTCTCCCGCGATGCACAAGGATTATTAGTTTTTGCTGTCATCCCCTTTTCTCTGCCACTGTTGGAGCAGGGCCTCTGCTCTCAAGTTTAAAGTGATTTCTCAGACTTATCACTTTATGTGCTGTCCTAAAATAAGCATTATCTCCAACAGTGGGTCTTTATTTGAGGTACTCTGCAATCGAAGCCTGCGGGTCCATTTCCCACTCAAAGTCAAGCTGTTTATGGGCTTAGTGTGATTAATCTTTTTACACATAAGGGTTTTAGTCAGAATGCTAAGTCGCTGTGGACATGCAGGATCAGGTTGTTGCAGTGGTGCCTCAGGGACTCCTTTAGGACCTTTTATATTCCAGAGTATCCTAGTTTGGATCAGGGTGTTAGGTATGTGTTTCTTTATGTAAATATCATAACACCATTTCAGAAAGTAGGAATAGCCATTTTCTTGGTTTTCCTGCTCCAAGAATCCTTTGCAAAACTGTAGCCCCTTTTATGTTCCCTTTTGTGATATTAGTGGGAATTTCTCTCATCAATATCCCATCTCAGTCAGCCATGTGCTTTATTTATGGTCAACCAGTGACACAGCAACAAGCCTCTGTTTCCTGTTGTTACATAAGATGCTGATCAGCTTCAAGAGAGATGCACAAGCTCTTTACACAATGGTACAAAAGAAAGATATAATGCAAACAAAGTTGAAACCAAAATACTCATCATTGTGCAGGTGCAGCCTTAGTCGTGTGACATCATATTTAATAAAGAATCATAAATAATAATGTAAATGTAATTGGGACTTGGGTGATAAATTTCTGTGAAAATGCTTCCCTTCATTGCTGAAAATGAGGCAGGTAAGCCATATTTCACAATGTTGTCCTTACTCTTTCAAGTCTGCAATAACTCATAGTGATCTAATTTTCTATCCATTTCCAATCTGAGGCTTTTACGAGTATAAGTTACTTTAAAAGCTTATAAAAACTTAAAAAATTACAGTAAAATGCAAAAAAACGTGATTATTGTGTGTACAAAGGTTTTGTATGTCTACTTTGAATATGATCCCAACTGTCCATGTATATGTGTTTCAGTGAAAGTTGTGTTTTGATAAAATGACCTCTGCTAAAACCCCTCTGTCCATGTCTCTGTGGCCTTTTCCTGCTCCCAATCCACAGTGCTCCTCTTCTTTGCGTCTTCATTTGACTTGGCTTTATATTGTCTCAGAGCTTGTAAATCCAAACTTTTTCAGTGAATTGCTCTTCTCTCCCACGATGTTCAACCACAGTTCCCACAAGTCCCGGGGCCCAGCTGTAGTCTGTCTGTGCCTCGCGCTGACCTCGCCGAGCAGCGCTGCCGAACAGCTGTTGCCTGTACACACACAGCAGCACCGATGAATACATGAGCCAGACGAGAGCAGGGCTGCAGGGGGAGGAGGCCTGATGGGTGCACCAGGTTCATACTGAGAGTTCACTTTGTGTTTCTTTCCACACTCTCAACGCGACCGACTACACCTTACATTCTTACATTATGTTTTATAAATGCATCATAGCCACTACTGTACCCATCTCTAATAAAAGTAAACGTGTGGCCTTTTTTTATGTATACAATTCAGTATATAGACAATTCAAATAGAAAACCAGACTTTTACATACATATATTTATTAACATAGTGTGGACACCTTGAGATAGCAGTTAGTGTAGAAGGTTTTGGACTGAATCCTTTCCTCATTGGTCATTGTTATCCGTTAGAGGCTCCCAAACATCTTTAAAATCTCATCAAGGGGTGATATTCTCAAAACTCTGTAGCTTTTCTGGACCTCAGTATTTAGTAATATATTAACATTTCCAAAAATCCATTGTACTTCCATGATCAAAGCCAGACGGATACCTCCCAGCCTGACAGAATAGGAGCCACCGAGACCCCCTTCCTCAAAGGCTTAATCCCCCTTTTGTTCCTCAGGGTGGGGATCAGTATAACCTTTGACCTCTGGCTTGACCCCACCCAGCTCTGGAGCCTAGTTGAGTCATGTGAGACCAGGTTAGTCGAAGGAATGGTGGGTCATGTGACTAAGACATAGCGGTTGGAGCCTCGGGCGTCGCCTGCTCTGGTGACATCCTAGAGACACAAAGGAAAGTATAAAGAGTTGAAGCAGGGAATGTCAATGAGATGGGGCTTTGTGCTACAGTGAGTGGTTTGTAGGCACTCTTCCTCCAACTCTCCAAAAACATGCTTGTACAGGTGAATTGGTTGCCCATAGGGAAGGTGTGTGAGAGTGAATGGTTGTCTGTCAGTGTCTTGCAAGAGTTACCTGCAATTAACTGCTGATTGTCCACTTTACGCCCAAATTATGTCATTCTTTTAGGTCCTTAAAATTTTGGATAATAATCACACTTTGGCTGAATTAAAATTCCCTTCATTTTTCCTTTACAACTTTAAAATGTCAGCAGCTGCTCCATCTTTGTCTTTTTGTGATTCATTGTTTTATTATTAGTCTTGCACATGAACAATAAGTGCAGCATTTTACTCTTGACGTTTCCTCTCCCAGTGGGCACTGTTTCTACTGTGTTGGACTAAATAATGCTTATTGTTTATTTTTCAATGTGTCTGTTTGGTGCAATGATAGCCAAAGCTGCAATGCTCATACGGAATACAAAATAAAAGTACTAGTAAAGTAATGGAGTTTGGATTACAACAAACCAAATGTTGGACATAAAGGGTGATTATCATTATTTCTAAGCTAAGGATAGTTAGTTTAGACACTGTTTCCAACATAAATGAGGTGATGTTAAGGCACTCGGGAGATGAGAGAAATGTCAAAGTGCAGAAACAATAATGTACAGTTGACAGTCTTCACACTTTTTTCACTACTTCTCACTGTATTTTCACATCTCTTCATTTATTACCAACAATAACAACCACAACAACTAGCCCACAGGTACTTTAGGGTTGAACTCAGACTTGACAGGTCAGAGGTCAGCACCAACAGCAGTTTTATACATAAGCAAACAAACATATACCCTCACATAGAGACACACAGACCAGCCTCTGGTGCTACGATGCTACGATGCTACGAGTGCTGGCTGAATTTGAATGCAGACCTCCAACCGACTTCTATCCATGATTAATGAGCGCGCCCGGGTTAAGTTTTGGCTCCTTAATGAATACAGTTTGAGAAGTTGAAGAGCCTATCAATATTTGACATGTCTTTTGAATATGTTTGCATAATTGATGCCGGGATCTAAATTGAATCATAATTGCATCATTGTGGACAATTCCTCTTCTCTTTCTCTCATTATTTTTCGTGTCCTTTGTATTCATCGCGCCATGATAGTCTTCTCAAGACTAAATATGGCCTGTTACTATCATTTTCTCACACATCAGACTCTCTTGTGCTCGCAGATGGGCGCCGACAGACAATCAATGTGATCTCGGGGTGTGACTGACACAAGCCGCTGATGAACCCACCGGGTAGCCTATCGGTTTGCTTGAATCTCGGCCTGTGATTGACAGCTGTAACTCCCCCTCTGATAGATGGAGGCCGGGGGCGAGACAAGCATCACGCTGCTCGCCGGTGTCTCACGGCGCTGACATACTCTGCGTTTGATGCCAACGTCAAACTCGTTCTCAAATGATTTGTGCAGGAGACAGACAGCACTCTACAAAAGCTATACATTACACAGCATGTATATTTGATAAAGCCCAGCAGATAAATGTTGAATGACAATAATGTGAAGGAAAACAAATGCACTGACTTCACGTAGGGTAGGTTAACTGCTTTGTTCATCGTAGACACAAAGGACAAGACACATCACGATTCTGTATTGTCTTCATTAAAACTCCCAGGATCCTTTGTTTTTAGGTCAAGACCACAGACAGAAAATAGTTGGTCAAACAGACTGAGGGAGTAAACATTTATAGGGGTATCTAGCAGAGGTCAGAGTTTATCATAAAATATTACATTTACCTTTTTGTTTTTTAACCAGGTCTGTCATTATTTGTTAGAAATGGACATTGCAGATGTTACAATGTGCTCATAATACAATTTATAAATAAATACAACTTTTATAAATAAATAAAACATAATACAATAAAAAAATTACGTTCTCAATTTCAAAAAACAGACGATAAATACATCAATTTCAGTCATTTTTCAGACTTTATCTTTTAGATTGTGGTGTATAAAGAAGATATTTTCAAAGCCACTACTTTGGCTTTAGACCGTACATATACTATTACAATGTGCACAGGGCTAACACATTACAGTCAGAAAATGTTCTCATAAACTGACGTACCTAAAATAAACTGAAAAGCTTCTCCATATTTTTTTGTTCCAACACTGACATTTAAAACAACGCCCGCCTGATGCCCACGCCTTGGCTCTTAGTATTCTCCCATTGCTGGTGTTGTGTTCAGGGACCCAGGTGGCAGCAAGGACAGGTCTTTATTTTAAATTAGAGCGTCTTTGGAGGAGAATACATTAGAATTTGTTTGCACACAAGAAATTAGGTATGATTAAGTTTCTGCTCGGCAATTGGAAGAGAGCAGGGCCCTTCTTTTCGACAGATGGGACCCTGATAATGCCAGGGCCGCTCTGAGAATGCAGGGGTTAGCGAGTGTGCAGTATGTGCATCTTAATATGGATCAGAGTGGAACACATGTGCCAAGAAAAAAAATGGCCTTTGTATGTCAGCTCTATTTAAAGAGCTTTGGCCAGAAAGAAATCATTGTTTGGTTGATATGCTTGTCATATAAAGTTTTATTTGACAGCCATTACTGATTTTCTTTTTGCTTTTAGTCATATAATAGATCTGCAGTGTACAAAATGAAAGAGCTTTTTTTGGAAACGGCTTGCTGGATGTTGCCTGGCATTGTACAGTATTTTTGTACTTCTATTCATTTTATATAAAAGCCTTGTTTATCTGTTAAAGGCGACACTCTTGAACCATTCTTTGCACTTTTGTGGCCATCTTGCAAGTACATATTTGTTGAAAATAATTATACTTGTGCTTCTAATAACAGATGAGAGATGATTAAGTTGTAATAAATAAAGCCACTCTAGCGGATATAGGAACAAACCACACTAAAAGGAGCATACAAGTACAGTATAAAAAATATATTTAGATTAAATGTAAGCCGGGTTTAATGTTTTCTTGTCAATTGCCCTTATTATTCTTATACTGTAGCGTGGCCCTTCACGAATGTGTGGTTTTATTTGGGTAGTCTGTTTGAAGGGTTGTGTTTTTTCGAAAGTGAAGATTTTGGTGAAAATATGTCATCAAAGGCCCTGCAGCTTTGTGATGTGGACAGTACATCTTTAGCCTCTCTGTCCTCTGGTTTCAAAATGTGTCAGTGTTTAAAGACCGGCCGCCGCGGAGCATGTCCCAACTCATCTAAATCTGACACTGTCTCACACGAGAATCCACACACTCACTGACACAGCGTGCACAGTGAGGTGTCCCAGGGGCCATCTGGGAGTGCAGAGCAGGCCACAGCTGGTCTGTAGTAATCTCTGCTCTGGAGCCTTCTCCTATGAGATGTCACTGGAGTTCACAAACTGAAAGAGTGGTGCTTGACGAGTTCTGACATTCTCGTTAAATACCAGAGCCACTGACATAATGAGTTTTCTGTGACATAATCCAAGATATCCATAGGTTATTGAAATGTGTCCATATGTTTGTAGATTTAAACATAATTTTTAATAGACAGGAGGACACTTGGCCCAGAGAGTAGTACAGCTAAAGTGACACTTGATGCATAAAATGGTTAAAACCACCTGCTTAACCTTTGAGGCCAAAAATACAGTATATATTCTCAAAATCAAAAATGAAAATTTCAAAATGTGTGCTAAAAGTTACACAGGGTGGCTTTAACTTTGGTATTTAAGAGGGTATATTAAGGACGTTACAGTCAGAAAATAATGATGAAGTAAACATCTGGACATAGTGTTCGAAGAAAACAGTTTGTCCAAGAGACTTTGTCAAAGAATCTTTCCCAGATGCTTTATTTTGTCCTTTTTTGTAGCCTTATTCCCACTATCATATCCTAATCCTAACCTTTTATGTTTAGCAGAAATGCCGCATAGACACATTTATTTCTGCAGTTTCAGTTGAGAAATGTAGCTGCCCATAAAAACAACTTCCTTTCTGGACGAGTTGTCACCAAGTTTGAAATGGCCCTCACTGCTGCTCCCTGGAGACTGTTTGTGCTGTTAGGACTATGACTACTGCACAGACACTAAATGTAACAGAAAAATTGCTTCCATCTGTTGGCACTGGAAAAAATCTGTGAGGACAAATTGAAAAGATTGCGAGGATAAAGGCGTCACAGTGAATTAGTATCGCGGCGGGAGGACTTCTTGTTATCGGGGTATTTGTAAAATATTCAGGCTTACATGTTTGAAGGGAAAACGGGCGCAGGGAGCTAAGTAGCTAAAGGGGGAGAACAGGCTGCTGACTTAAACTGATTTGGAAGTTTGTGCAAGCCTCGTAGTGTGAGTGTGCATGTCTATAAGCACCATCCTTTTGAGTATGCGCGGACATGTTTTTGAACACCCACCACCTGCAGCCGTACTTACAAACCGGCTCCCATTTGAATAGCAATATCACTCCGGTGCAGCTTTGCAAAGCACCGTGACATCTTAGAAATTCCTAGTTGCTTTTTCAAAGATACTGGGACTTTCCAGGCGAAATCTAGTGAGTATGTTCCATTTATTGGCAACGTGAAGAAGCGCAATACTATATTAACACTGAAGCCTACAGGTCGAGGCCGCTGCATAAAACAGATATTTGGCTTCGAGGGTAGCTGCTTGGCCGACCACACTGAGACAGAGAAAAAAAGAATAACATATATATTAAACATGGGCCTATCAGTCAGCGTTTTCCCTCAAGAAATACTTTCTGACAGAGCAGAAAAACCTGTCAAATTTAGCTCCTTGTTGTATCTCATCCTCCCAGATATATCCATGTCCCTTTAACATCAAGTCGAGACAGACCTTCGAGTCAAACTGGTGTCAGTTTCCCTCTCATTGAGTGGATTTTCTTCCACTTGTCACAGAGATATGGGCTCGCCCTGTTAGACAAAGACAGTATGACATCCAGACAATAAAAGATAAGTGGACTAAGGAGCATGTGCCTGGTGAGTGGAGTTGGTCCAAAGTAGCCTATAAAAAATTGTCTATCGTATACTAATGCCCTTTTGAAGTTTCTGCTTAAAGCATATGAGTAGTTTCCTATTAAGTGGTTAGCATCTCTTCAAACTGGTGCACAAATATCATAAAGTTGAGATGCTACTTTGGTTAGCATCGTTGATAGCAGATTAGCAGACGTTAAGACCTTCATTTGTTGCACTACCCAAACTGTGATGGTATCGACTTAAGGCTCGGTTTATTCTGAAAATGTCCACAGCTTAAGTGGTTGGAGTTTTTATGGATGACATCAGTCTATTACACTAGTACCTCCAATAAAAACACACATCTTGCACTTTACAGATTTGAATGGTTCCTTGGGCACATCTGTGTAAACATCTGTCTTCTTGTTTTGTACTCTCCCCTTACCGCCCTGTCTGGTCCCTTAGATCAGCCGAACTCAGTCTGTTATCCACCCCACGTTTCCGTCTGTCTACTGTTGGTGGAAGGTCTTTTAGTGTAAATGCTCCTCAACTTTGGAACGCGCTACCTCTTACTTTACGAAACATCTCATCTGTGGATGCATTCAAGTCTCAGTTAAAAACATATCTATTTAACAAACATTTTGGGTAATTACAACTATATGTTTCATGTGATGTGTATCTAAATGTTTGTCTGTACTGTATTTGTGAAATGTAAAGCGACCTTGAGCTACGGAAAGGCGCTATATAAATAAAACTTCTTCTTCTTCTTCTTCTTCTTTTGCAGCTCATCAGGCCTTTGTGATATATAATAAAATCATCTGGATGTGTTATGCATTGCTTCGTTTGCATTTAGTAAGATGCAGTTATGCTTTTAGTTGGCTTAATTTTCCTATAGCAATCCCGGAGATCAGGGATTGGCCTTTGATCCCGTGGGACTCCACTCTTGGCAACAGCGAGAGATAGTTTCAGATCCAAGCACCTGCCTTAAACTTACACATACTGTATGTTTCTTAGGTGATAACTTGAGCCAATGCCAAGGGTGTGGTGGGGTCATGCCAGGGGCGTGAGCCAATGCCAAGGGTGTGGTGGGGTCGTGCCAGGGGCGTGGGTAGAGAGCCGTTAGTCGAGCCAGTATACGTCACACTAGGAAACAATCTTAAATCTAAAAATTCAACTGCAGTAACTACCGTTCAACCTGAGGAGGGCAGCACTTAGACGGTTTTACACCATAAAATGTAAAATTAATATACTTTATACTCAAATGTCAAAACTTTTACTCAGATCAGTGAACAGCACTAATAAGGCCCTATTCTTACAGATCATTAACTAAAAAAAGTTGGTTTAGGGTTTAGTTACTCTTTAATTTAATTTATCTACAGATGTAAAAGTGTACAACAAAAGACCAAACTGTGGTTCATTATCCGTCCCATCTTGGCACAGAAACCAATCAGATGGCTGAGAGTCAGTACTCCTTACAAAGTCCACTCTACAATGTGTTGGGGAACTGATGGTTACTCAGTAGATAATACCATCATGCCTAGAACCAACTAACTAAAGTGTTTTTCCATTCAGTCAGAAAGTATAACAAACAAAAATGAGACTATATTGTAAAGGGTGGAGTGAATAGGTTTTGGCTACAACCTCTAAATCAGACTTAGGAGCCATGTTATTAACCTACTTCTCTTCAGAGGTGTCAATGTCTGCTGGCTTCCATCTTTTCCAGTGACTCCTGTGTCAATTAAATGTGCTAAAAGCCTTGTGATTGAACTCAACTTAATTCCTAAAGAATACATACATTTTGCTTGAACTATGAGCTCACATTGCAGGTATTTGTGGTAAATGCACTCTAAGTTTTCTCTATAAAATGAACAAAGTGTTCCGCCAAACCAGTCGAACCAGCAGCTTCCATGAGCTCATTCTCTCCACGCCCTCAGCTCTGTTTTTAGGACGAGTGACCCATTTAACTCTGCGGAGCTCTGACAGAAGCAGAAATGCTGTACAGTCCCGGAGACGTGGGTGTAATCGGATTGACCCCTGCGTCGAAGGTCCTCTGTGTTCTCATGTGTTTGACCACAGAAGCCTGTTTGTTTGGCCGGCTGGACCTCTGGGTCATCCCATTCTCCAGAGCTAATTGGAACTAGCATAAGTCGGCTAATGAGCGCTAATTAGGCTAATGAATTAGACGCAGGGTTTACAGTCTGTTTGATGGCAGAGGAGGAGGATGGGGACAAATGGACAGGCAGACATCTGGATGGAGCCATGCAGATGTTCACTGGGAATAACCGAGGTAAAAAATTAAGTGGACGGATGAAAGTTAAGGGGGCTGTATTTGTCACGTGTTTCCCAATAGACTCCCTCATTACTTCAAATACACTCTGTCACTGTTCGACGGAGACAAACATGGCCTCGTTTTATCCACAAGCCACTTAGCATGCACATCTGTCTTGGTCTCCTGGGATTACACACCACAATATGCTTCAAGTTATACTCTGTACTGAAATGTGATGGTCCTGTTTAATGAACATCAGCAATTGGTCCTTGAGCAAATCTTTGACTTCACTCATTCTTGTCTTGGTCTGTATCTTTAATGCAAACACTTCCTCCCAAATGTCACTGATGTTGGATTGGACTCACTGGACTTTGGTCTTGATTTTGCCTTGTCCTGTTTTGGTTATGGCTTGGTCTTGGTTAGAGCACTCTTGATTTTGAGAATCCACTGTTCAGTTTCCAACAATTACAGAGGCAGGCCAATGGAAATCTTCAAGGTATCTGGTTATTAGTTTGGGTAAGAGTTAGTTTGGTCTTTAGCTCATGTTTCCTCAAAGTACCCACATCTTCCCAGATAGAGCTCAAGTGCTGACCATCATTTAATAGACATAATGGACTATCTAACCACAATTACCCTGTGCAACCCCACTTCAAAAAACCCAAACGATAACTTTGAAGTTCTTTGGACAGTTACTTCATATTAGGTTCAAACACAGAGCACAGCAAAAGAAAAAGTAGCCTCTCTTCTATAATTAATAACTTGTCTTCGAGGTTTATTTTCTCTATTTTCTCTTCTAAAACAAGAACTCGCCACAATAAACTACCGGATGCCCACACTCTAAATTAGCTGCAGGTCTCAGCTGGAGACAAAAGGGAGTTCCAGTCCATGAGGTTGATGAAAACAACGGGCCACAACAAGCCATAAATTGGCCCGGTTCGCTGTCTGCTCTCCCAAAGACACTCAGGCAGTCTGTGGTTTTATTGTCATGCTCCTTCGAGAGACAGAAAGTCACCACGGTTCTCCTTGGTGAGCACTTGGCACCGGGAAAGACCAGCGGTGTCCTGCCAAGCGCAAAAGCTTTGGATAGCTGTCGGCCTGCCATAAATAAATACATTAGCTGAAGTTCACAGTAGTGCTAGTGTTGGAGAGTCTACTTTCTCACTGTTCGTGGTCTTTTTGTCTGCATTAGGTGGCTCTGTCTGCACTTTAGCACGCTTAACCAACCTGAAAGACTATCTAAACCACTGACAGGAAATCGAGTGGACACCATTAGCTGACTATAGCTCTGAGTCCCAAGTGGAAGTAGGGCAAGCTTTGAGACTGGGCTGTCACTGAATCCTATAATATGCAACTAAATTTAACATATTCTTATTTCATTTGTTCTCATAGTAAACAATTTTTTACTTTTTGCTCGAGGTACAACTGCAGAATATAACCTGGACAATTAACTGTACTGTGTTGTCAGCTCTTTCTCCTGCAACAAACACACTACTATTCTGTAACTTTAGTTAAAGCTAGCCTAAAACTCTATCCTTCAGCAGATCCACAGACAGACCCCCTTAAATGTGAGCACATCATAGGCCCAAGCTTGCCATCAACATTCTCATCGATCTACTTACCCTTTGCGTTAAAGCATTAATGACTCGCACAATAGCTAACTTTCTTCTTGCTTTATGTCAAATACTGTTCAAAAACTAATGGACAAGACAAAATATAGTAGATGGTAAGTTTAAAAGCCTCACTACTTGACACATAGAGTGACAGTTTAATTACCCGTCCACCCTCATCACCTCCTCATCAGCGGTGCCAGTAGGTGTCAGAGATGTTGCCTAAAGGAGTGATTTAGACTAAAATTAGGTAAAGGCTGTGACGTGTCCGGACCATGGGGTGCAGTGGAGGAGGGTAATGGAGCTGTGGGTGGAGACATCAGCTGATTTTGTCCAACAATAACCTCATCACATCCTTTTATTAAAATGACCCCCCTTCACCTCGTACCCCGTCTGTGAGAATACACCTGTGTATCCTGTGAAATTAAGTTGCTGCAAATGAATGCGCTTAATGACAAGTTGCCGTGGTAACTGTGTAGGGTTGTGGTAATGGTGGAGATGTGTCGCTTTAGAACATCCAGAGAGGAAGGTTTGGTCATGTGACCGAGGACAGGAGTCATTAACGAAGACGAAAGGAGAAGCTTAATTATTCATTTAGTTTTGTACTTTACTCAACCATATTTGTAAATAGGCCTACATGTTTAGATTTTACTTGAACTTACCGGATAAACTATGAGGGAGGAGCTACAGCTAAAGTGTACTGCAGACATTCATACTTATTCTAGTCTCTTTTTCAGTAAGCTTTGCAATAGTCTTCACAGACCCACCTCTACATTCACTGATGGTCAAGTGTATAGATAAAAACACACACTGCACAATGGCAGCCTGCAGCAGCAGCACAGGGTTTGCCTTTGACTCAAGGTCACAAGCACAGAAAGCGCTGTTCATCAGAAAACAGTAAAAGGAACGTGAGAAATAGAAACGCTTAGGCCTGAAGAGACCAAACCAGTTGGGCGTCTAGATCCAGCAGAAAGACCTCTTCACCTTTTATTAAAATGCTTCAAACCACTTGCACTTGAATAAAACCAGGTCTTTAGAGTCCAAGCCCAGTTTATTGAAGTAGCAGCAGGTGAATCAGATGTTGGGTTAATCCTAGAAAACGTTGGGTTATTATTTTTAGCAGTAGTCCAAACTACTATTCATTGAAGTTAGATTTGATTAAATCCAAGGGCAAGCAATTAATACAAGATAAATGTTGAATTAGGCAGATGTGTTTCTCACAAATGCATGTTTACATTTGGAGTCCCTGCTATTCGCTTGACGTAATAGTTCTTTTGCCACTCAATCTAGTAGACTGCTTCAGTGAGCGGGAAAAAATACATACCTAATGTATCTTTGAGTTAGAGCCATGTTGCTCTGGAGTCAGCATCTCGTCATTGCCTGATCTGCAGCTTGTAAGTGTGTGATTAGTCTGACATAATGGGCTTCTCTCGCGTCAAAGAGCCGCTGTGCGTTCAGTCCTAGCGTCGATATTCACGATGATCAGACTCAGCATCCTGTTCATAACTCGTCCAGGCAGACAGCTGGGACGGGAATATGGACTAGCACAGCTCCTGCGCCGCCATCGACAGGTGACGGAGCGGCAGTGTGAGGGCGTGCAGCTGTCGACTGTATGTGCGTGATAGAGGCTTGGAAAGATTTTTGTAGGTGTAAACGAAGGTGGGATTTTAGCAAAGCTGTCACCTGGCACTCAGATAAGGCTTGAAGCAACATCATGAGCCCCACTGAGTGTGCGTCAATCTGTATTTGTCAGTCTATTTCAGAAGCTCAGAGGTGTAAAGATGGTGTGTTTTATGTGAGCTAAAGGAAAAAGTATTTTCTAGTTGTCAGCCATTTAAGTGTTTATGATGTTGTCAACACATTTAAAATGAACAGAATTTTGCCTGGTGTCAAATTAGATTGTTACTTGTAGTTTTTGAAGAATAAACTCAAAGAAATACCTGCATCCAATCAGAGTGTAGCCAAAAGCAATCAAGATTTAAATGCTACTGCATGGACCTTATATGGATTTCAGAAGATTTAGGTCTCTAGCATCAGACTCATTATATCAGTAACGTAAAATAATAAAGGGATTTATCAACTTAACACCGATTTCTTTTTATCAAGTAAAACGTATGTATGTCGAATCATACTCTGAGCTCGTCAATGGGCAGCAATTGCGCTGAAGTCAATCTCATAAGACAGTCATTGTCGCTGTTAACATGACGTCATGTGTTGTGCATTGGTTGTTTTTTATTGATTCTGCTTTATCTCCACAATAATACTGATTCTTTGACAATTTAATACAGCATGTTGTTGGATTCAGTCAAACACAAAGCATTCATCCATCACCATTTTATCAAATTTGTCGTGGGCTAACATTAATGATGGTTTTCTTTCCACACATGTATTTTTGTTTCTATCATAATACTTTTAAGTAAAAAATTGTTGCACAAACTTTGACCAGTGGTCTTCAGCTTTCTCAAACAGACATAAACTCTGGAAGTCCTTCTGGAAGCAGGTCAAGTAGAATACTACAGAACACTAAAAGTCATATAATTGTTCATTTCCATGCCTGTGGATGCATCAGCAGTCACTGTTTCATTCGTCAATAGCAACACTGGGCTGTGCATGTCAAATGTGTGACTGTAATCTTTCCCTGGTGTAGATTACAACTAAATGACAAATGATTTCCTTTTAACCCATAGCCCCAACAAACCACCAACTTAATTATGTTACATTTATTTTACCATTAACCAACAAAGTAACTGAAAGCAGAAAGGAATGGGATATATATTCTCTGTTTGTTGCAAAGCAGAAGGACTGGGACAGATATTTTACTGCCCCAACACTCACACAACATAAATGTCCAAATATGGAGCTAATAATCCATATTCTAGCTCAAGAATTCCCTTTAATCTTCCACACAAATACTCATTTCTCTTTATCCAAATGATCTAAATCCATGTCCCAAACCTAAAAGGTGGCTTTTCCGTGTGACGTAATGTCTGTTTCCATCTTGAAGCATGTGTCACTCGCAGCTCATTACCCTTGGCCGGTCAGAGCGTGCACTAGCCCGTACCTGCAGAGGGCGATAGAGGGATCCTGGGATGAGAGTGTGGTGTGTGAGAGAGCTGTGAGAAGGTAAACAGTGATAGAAGAAGAGAATGAGTGAAGTGTAAAAGTAAAATTTATTTTTGGAAGGAGATTCAATTTAAGGGAACTATTTTTGCTGTTTTAGCCATAAAGCTTTACACAAAGCTCTACTCTTTACCAATACTGTATAAAGTCACTTTTTTAAAATAAATTTTACTTTGTAAGATTTTTTTTTCCTTAATTTACTTTCGAAATAACATGAACTTCAATCTAAATACAAAGTCATACATCATGCTCATTGAGGACCTCATGTTTTTTTTTTGTTTTTTTGGGGGGGTTGGACAAAACTTTTACGTGACATCGCTCTACCCTCCTCTGGTTATAACAGGCTCTGGGACATTTCCAAACTAAATCTTGACCCTGCAATCCACATCATCTTTCATTTCAGCGAGCTCACTGTACCATTTTGGCGTAATTACCTAAACGCTTTTGTGATTACATCAGTTTGTTTTTTTGATCTGCTTATTTTACCCAGATCAAAGCAGTTCTTTCGATTTAGGAAAATGAGCACTGGAAATAAAGCAGCAGGGGTTTCTATCAAGCTGCAAATACTTATTTAGTTATTCCCTTTAAACCTATACAGTTGGTTTTAATATGTGAGACAATGAATAGTCATTTGTCTTATTATATTTTCTACTTTTTGGGCAACTCACTCTTTTACGTCAGTGGTGCTGCAGATTGCTTTAAATATGCAACACTTCACTATCAATTGTATCAATGTAAAATCACCACCTGTAATATGCTATTTTTTCACACTCTTCCAAATATGCAATACAATACTGTCAATCAAGTCACAGATACTTTGACAAAAAGGTTTGCTACAACATTACTGAATCATTACAGCATTAACAATTAATCAGCTAGACTTGGTTTCACAAAAACTGAATCAGACGCTCATCAGCAAAATATTACCAAAGACTGGGTCTCAGTTGAACAAAGGGATTAAAACAAACTCCTGCTTTTGCCTCTGTTTGGAATCGTGCAGAGGTTAGCGCTCCTTTCTGGTTCAAGCAGCTGGACAATGATCCGACACACAGCAGTGGATCTACATTAGACTGTCTGAAAAGGAAAAGAATCAAGGTTTTTGAGTGGCTCAGTCAAAGTATAGACCTCACTAATTTCATAAACTGTGGCAGGACCTTAAGAGATCTGCTCAATAGCAAGTGAAGTCAGAGAGTGAACTATTGCATCGTGCTATTGCTGCTAAAGGTGTATCTATAAACTATTGCATCCACTTCTCCTCTTGGATTTCTATGAATGCAATGCTTTCAAACAACACACTTACAGTACTTTGTGTGTTTTCTTTATTTTTTGCAGATATGACTACAAGGAGATGCTCCACAACTCCACGTTCTGCTTAGTGCCCCGCGGCCGACGACTGGGCTCCTTTCGCTTCCTCGAGGCGCTGCAGGTGAAAAAACAAAACATAAACATACAGTATTAAATCAAACAGTCCTTGGACTTGTTAGTCTAGCCGAGCACTTCACCTTTAATTGTGTGTATATTAAAGGCTCAGTAAATAATTACTACTATATTTTAGTAAAAACAAGTCGGACCACCAGTGAGGGCACAAGCAGTGCATTTTACTGTAACATAAAGTTTGGTGGGAAATGGTTTAATCATGTTTTAATTGTGTCTGGCTTTGTCAAAACAGGACACAGTGAAATTACCAGAGACGCTGAGGAATGTAATATTTTTCTTTCTGCCTTGATCATGTGTCAGATAAAAGTTATTTTCACAATAGTTTAACAAAGACTTCTTTTGCAACTACAAAACCCAACAAGGAGATAAGTCTTTTATGTGCATTACCGAGAATGAATATTAATAAATCCAATCAGAAGCCCAAGACTGGTTATAAAACACAATTCTGGAATAGCATGTTTTGTTCATGATGCAATCTAGTTTTGTCCAAAGATAAAATGATGTAGTTCCAGTCCCCAAAAGCAGCCGAGGGACCAACAACTCCTGCTTTTATTTTATATAAAAAAAAAAAAATGGAACCAATTTTTTTTTTTTTACTGAATATTGACTTTCCATTACTTTCTTATTGATAAGCAGCATAGACCAATAAGAGCACTTTCATGACTAAACCCTTGATAATAAAGCCTAGATGTCTTAAGATGTTTTTTTTTTCACAGATGATTCCTGTTACTAAATGATCTTATGTAATTAAACTGTTCTTTTTTTCATGTGCATAAATAAATTAACACATAATGTTTAATTCATTTTAATAAAGGGCCACAGATTTTTTTGCTTAGACTTTATTATGGTCTTTTTGTTTTCCACATATTTGTTAAACATGTCCCTAACCAAAATGCAATCCCCCTAAAAAAGCAGATGCAGATTTATCCAGGTTTAGCAACAAAAAAAGGTCAGAGCCGCTGCAGTGCACTTAATTCATAACAACATAATAACCCGCAAAGTACATTTCACCCTTCTTCCACTTGTCGCTGCCTAATGGATCAGCGTTTGCCACCTCTCCACTGGCTCTTCAGATCCACACACTCTGCATGTGTCTCGCTCATGTGCATTACCGCCGCATCGTCCTCTAGCTCTCCTCCTCATCTTCTGCCGAAAGAACACAAGTGCCCTCGCCTCTCGATCACTGACACGTGTGGCGTAGCGGCGCACTTCACTGACGAGGGGAGGAGAAGAGTCTGGCTCGCTGCAAACATGAAGCTGTGCATTAAAATGGGTCTGTTCTATGTGACATTTCTGCAAATCACATTTGTACATGTTCTATTTCTATTCCCCTCTCATAACCGTGTCTATGAATGTGAGGTTGCGCGTTAATGAAAGACAGAGCCGCGGGTCCAGCTCTGGTTTTAGCTGACACTGTCGCGACCCGGGAGTGACAGGGCTGTCATTACATCAGGCCGCCCTCAGCACTGACGCCGACACCAGCTGTTCCCTCCGTCCCTCTGCCACGCACCACCAGAGGTCACATTCAGACTTTTAGACCCATTTAGCCACTTTCAAATTAGTTTTATCAAGGTGTAAGATGTTAGAGCTCAAGCAGAGTGTTTTTTGGCTTGATTTTTATCCAAGAAACCCCAGCAGAATCTAAAACAGCCCTCGCAATAATAACCATGTAATTAGTTTGTGCATCGCAGAGTCCCATAAACACTACAACAGAAGCCAGACTCACTGTTCGACCACTTTAATGCTGTAATAGACTTTGTTGACATTTGACGTGTTGACTTTGTTGTTAAACCAAGCCTTTAGTCTTTTTTGGTGCATGATTTGTGTAGATATAGTTCCATAATCACTGACGGACATTCACACTGATCTGTTCCATTTAAGAGAGTTAATTATATTTGATCCCAGATGTGACGAAACATTCAAGCACTTTAGTACCTTGATTATTGGTGAATTCATGATACATTTCCAAATCTGTTTGTGTCTGTTTGTGTTTCAGGCGGCGTGTGTGCCAGTGATGCTGAGTAACGGTTGGGAGCTGCCGTTCTCGGAGATCATCGACTGGAAAACCTCGGCCGTCATCGGTGACGAGAGGCTCCTGCTGCAGGTAACAGGGTCCCACAGCTGTAATTAATCCTTGTAAATGCTTAAAACTGGAATGCCTTATTTTGAAAAGTACTGAAATTATTTTTATATAACATAACGTTCTTACGCCGTAGCCTAATACCATCTAAAAGTGATACTCAACGTAAATTTGTACATATTTGTTATCTTATTATTCACCACAAGTGCTTGAAAATGACAACACACAGCACTTACAACTTTACCCACATTTTCATTTATTACACCTAATTACCTTTTTTTGTTTGTTTTGCTGTCCGTTCGAGTGATTGTCTGCCAAACAAAATTTCCAGCTGCGTCCCGAGCCCTCGACGGCAAATAAATGTTATTCATCACATTTCAGTGCTGTTTGAAATTACAAATAAACATGATGAGCAAACGGGTTTTGTCCAGAGAAAAAAGTAATTACACGGCCATTAAACCTTAAACTGAATGGAGCGTGTCATGATGGTGTCTGACTGAGGTTTGTGAAGCTGGGGCTTTAGTCATTCATGAATAATCTGTGGAGGCAGAGCATGTCATTTACAGGAATACAATGTGTTTAGTACGTGCTGTGTACTTTAATGCAGGAATAGTTATATCGGCTTACTCTGAAATCTTTAATGTTGGCCCTTTACGCTTCCGTAGTATTGTGTATATTTCAGTGACAAATTAAATGTTTAAGATATATTATTCAGTATTGCTTTGTCTTACACTCAACAAGAAGAAGTTAAATATGTGGATGAGTTGGAAAAAACCTTAATTGGTCATATTTCATGTGTGTTGTTGCAGATCCCGACCACAGTGCGCTCCATCCACCAGGACAAGATCCTGTCTCTCCGGCAGCAGACTCAGTTCCTGTGGGAGGCCTACTTCTCCTCAGTGGAAAAGATAGTGCTGACCACACTCGAGGTGAGCGCTATCTCGTACACAAGCATCGTAAATCATTCTCACTCCACCCTCGTCCTTCTGGTTCACAGTGAAACCAGTGGAGACAGAAATGACTCACTTTAATTCTCATTTTGTAATAGTATCTCACAAATCAGCATTGTAATATGAATGTGTTGGTTAAAAGCTTATATCTATACATTCTGTGAGTGCAATGCTTTTGGTGCAGGAACTATTTTACCATTTTCCTTTTAGAAATCAAAAAAAGTTTTTCACTCAGCTGCATCTTCACTCAGCTTCCATTGAAGTTAGACAGTAATCATTGAGGAGAACTGCAGCACGGCTTACTCTGCCTGCTTTTAAAGTGGTAATGATTTTTATTTAAGGCGATAAACTGACTTTTTTGATCTGTGTGATATGAAGTAGATGCTTCTAACTAATGTTCTGGTTGCTACTTGACTTTATGTCACACATTGGCAGACATACAGAGGACCGAACTACACAGGGTCTTGTACAGTGAAAACCTAAACCTGAACCACGTGGTCTGTTGCAGAGATTTGCTACATAAACAAATGATTTAAAAACAACTCGATGCATCGGACTCTGATGCTCCATGTCCAAAGATTTTACCAGAAACGAAAAACCTGGACTGTGTTGTATGTGATGAACAACGTCAAACATAGTTGTATTAACTGTCTTGGAAAACGGTTGAGGATTGTACTAAGACTTTGAGGGACTGACACCAAGTCAGGACCCAGACCAATGCATGAAAAATGTCAGAAAATCTAAAAAGGATAGCTTGTGGCTTGTTTGTGATGTTCTTGGCATTTGAAGACAGTTATCCAATCAAAATTATACTTAAAATCCCCTATGTCTGAGACAATTTAAATTGTCTAAAAATCCCAAAATATTTATGGAGATTTTTAATTTAAAGAATGTCTCAAATTCTTCTAAGATTTACTTTCTTAACAGGTAAACCTGTCTGAGAAAATTGTGTCTCCAAAATGCTTCCTGCCTCCAATCCCTTTTCCTTATTATTGAGTGGAGACAAGTTGTTTATGGATCACGCCTCGGCTTACACCTCGCTCCATGCTGCGGTTACAAATGCCCTATTTCTGCTGAAATTCATCCCATCACACATTTAATTTCCCCTCGCGTTAAAGCCTCCGGGCAACGTTTCTTCTCATAGACTTAATGAAATACAGTTGAAATCTTACATCTGAATCCCACTTCACAAACTCACTGTTGGTAATCTCTGCGCTGTTTATCATAAAAGTCTGCTGTTTTGAGCTGCTGACATCTCCACGTGTCAAAGTGTCAACTCAAACGCACGGGGCACCACCCAGCCATAAACCCGCTGTCATGTTGTCACTCCGAGTCCGAACTACAGAGCACGGTGAAGCGGGGAGAGCCAGGGACTAAACGTGTGTTTGTGAGCTTGTGTTTGCTCTGACGCTGGGCTCATCCTGACTGACAGTACTGAACAAGGTGAGTTCATTTTATAGACCTAGAAAATAAAACAGAAACAAAACCAGTCCACTAAAAGTTTCAGATAGTGTATCACATGCATTGGATCCCAGAGCCAGAAGACCAGAGTAACGGCACCAAGACTTCTTTATTGCAGGTTTTATTCTAGTGTTTATGCAGTAAAGGTCATTTATTCAGCTGATAACTCAAAATATAAATTCAGCTTGAAGCATGCACTGCTTCCAGTCCATGCTTTGCCCAGAAGGGTTTTAGCAAAAGGGCAAACAAATGTATTTAATTAACATGCCTGATTACATAAAACACTGATTTCAGATCCACTAGCATACTCTGTATCAAGCTAAACAGGTGAAATACAACACTGTAGAGGTTTCACCCATTTACAGTGTAGCCTGCATTATAATAATGTAATGAGAGTTCAGGTTATGGTCTGTCTTGCAGATCTTTATGGCCAAGAGACCAAGAAGTCTGAGTTAAGGATGATGCAGGGACTTGGAAAAAATTGGTCTTAAGACATGTTTATAGCTTTCATAGCTGTTGTTGGTAATAGGCTAATGACTGCCTTATAACAAAAAGCTCTTAAATCTAAAGAAGCAATAATCCTAAATCTCAAATTAAGACACTGGGGCCACCACTACAAATAGGAGTCATAAGTGGCGGTTCAAGGATGAGCTTCCAATAAGTGAAATCTTTGGTGTCATATGTGACTGGTATAGCAGTCCCTGAGATACGAGCGACATGCTTTATTCATCAACTCGAGGCTTGAGCAGATCTGCAGTGCATGGCTCGCGACAGATTGATTCAACTCAAACACTCGCTGCATTTTATTGACTCCCCACATCCACTGCACTGTGTGCGTGCATGTATGTGTGTGTGTGTGTGTGTGTGTGTGTGTGTGTGCTGACACTGGCAGGAAATTTCCACCTATCGTCAGGAAGTGGATGTGTTTCGACCAATCACAAGGTCATTTCAGCGTATATATACTGCGGCGCTACACCTATTAAAGGCACCTATTAAAGGCGGCTCCACAGCTCGCCCCTGCAGAAGCTCCGATTTATCTATCATGGTCTAATTGGTTGATTGTGGCTGTTCTGGGGTGAGATTGAGTCGTCCATCATGTCCCGAGCGAGGGCTGCCGACAGGGGAGGAGCTCAGCCAAGCAAGTAGAATGCACCCCCCCTCTGTCAAAGGTGGAAAGGCTGCAGGTTTTTAACAGGGGAAGGTGGTGTTTTGATAGAGAAGCGAACTGATTTTGAGTTAATCTGCTCAGCCGAGGCCAATGGTTATCGACTGCCCTCTGGGACAAAGCTGCAGCAAAAAAGCCAAGAAAAAAAACGATTCCGACTTCATGTCCCGCCTCCTAGTGATGAAGTTTTATATGGCTCTGTCGATACTGTTACAGTGTGGCCCCCAGGCTTATTTAATAACCTTTTACAGTTTAAAACAAAGCTGATCCAGTCACAGGACAGTGTACTGTATGTCTAAGCCTGTGCTTTTTATAAAAATGTAGCAACATAAAGTAACATTAACAATCTCTTGTCCTTGCTGTTTTAAAGCCTTTATAACACCTCAGCCCTTGGCAAGGAAAGAATGATGAGCTTTTTAATATCATTCCCCTAATTTCCTCTCGGGAGAAAGATGTTTATTTAGTTCATTTAACCTTTCCTCAAACTGTTGAGTCATAGAAAAGATGTGAAATTGTAATGTATGAACTTAGGGTCAGAAGGTACGTTGGGCACTAGAGTTAACATCCTGACACTAGAGTGAGATTTATAAAGTGGATGTGCCAAGGAAATATTAAATTAAGTTCAATAGAAGGTGGTATGTTTGGGCCTAAATAGATCAGGATTAGGATTAAGCCAGTTTGTCACAGAGCTAGCCCAGGCTAAACAAGAACATAGTTATAATAATAGAAATTAGTGGTTCATTCAAACGATAAAAACAAGAAAATCAAGATCCATGTCCAAGATGTTAAGAAAAAAAGTCTTTAGTAGGGTCTAGTTATATACCACATCCTTATCAAAAAGCAACTAGGTACTTGTCTTGTCTTTGAAACACTTGTATTGGTTGATTGTAAAAAAAATCTATAATTCAGGATTGTAGACTATGTTGGAAAATGTATGTAGAATAGCAAATGACCACAGTTCTCATCCTTTATAAATGTGGATGTCAACACATGAGACGTCCACACAAGACAAATGTTTTGACAGTTTTAACCTCCGGCAAGACAGCTTGAATACTAGGCATTAGAGGTTTTGTGAGAATTGAACCAAGAAAATTTTCACACAGCAGTTAAATGTCTGTCTCTGATCTGTTGTTGACTGTTTATCTGTCCGATGAGTTTTCAGTCCAGCAGCTGTTACCTCCAGACTCAATGACAGCTGTAAAACACTGCCACAAACCTCTGTCTCTTTTACTGAAGCAATTTAGCTTTGCTCACGGGCACAGCAGCAGTATCTCCATCATGTGGCAGCCAACTGCAGAGCGGCAGTTTGGAGGAAACATCGACTGACGCCTCTGTTTGTCCACAGAACCGTCCTGAGTGACTGGTGCTGAGATAACGCTGATGACTTTGTTTGGACTTGTCTTTCTTCAGCGATGGCTCCTTAGGAAAGACTGACCCAGCAAAGTCTTTTAAACTCACGCCGCTGTTTAAAACGCCGGAGGAAATATTGCACAGTAACTGAGATCTCTTACAGCGCTGCTTTGTGCCGCCGCGATTCACTCCTGACACAATTGATCTCTGCTATTTAGGTGACACAAAGCAAACGCAGGGAAAGTACCACTGGCTTCGAACTTTTATCTAAGGCCTGCAGCCCTTACTTTCATGAAATTTCTCTGAGGCTTTTGAAAAAATGAGGTTTTATTTTTTTGTTGGAAAATTAGCTGCACTTCTATCCTTTCTTATTTATCTGCTTTCTGTGTGGAAACTCATTTTGCAGCAGGGAATGTTTTATTGGTGCGATTACAAAAAGCTCATTCACCAAATCCTTAATATTTTCCTCACATTCATTTCCAATAAAAGCATTTAGTACTTTTATCGACACCACACACATTTAGACATTAAGTATTATTCAAGCCTTAAATGAGAGTGTGTTGTGTTCCCATTTGCAGATCATCCAGGACCGGGTTTTGGAGCATGCGTCGAGGAGCAGCCTGATGTGGAACAGCCATCCCGGCGGCCTGTTCGCTATGCCTCAGTACTCGGCCTATCTGGGAGACTTCCCCTTCTTCTACGCCACACTAGGTCAGTGCCTCACAACAGTACACACAGATTTCTTTTTTAACAGGGGAGATAGGTCAAGGGCTTGTTTGGCGCTAAAGCAGTAGTTTTGTGTTTTTGGAAAGTCTCTGTGAATCACAAGAGATTTTGCTTTCAGTTTTTAGGTTCATCTGGTGGATAAAAGTGCAGATTGCAATTGCACACCTCAATTCCCTCTGTTTTAGAGGACTGAAATATACGCATATATATATATATATATATATATATATATATATATATATATAACATATTTGTTTATCTGTTTTAGAACCCTGCAGGTGTTGTGCAGTTGTCTATAAACAAATCAATGGATATAGGTCTGATTGTGAATTCTCCTAAAAATTTAAACGCAAATCAATTTAGTTCATTAATGTCCTAAACCTTCATCTAAGAATACATACTGTATAATGTTGATCTTATTGTTTTAATCTAATCCATGAGAGTTTCCGTATAGACTCAGAGTGCAGACTCTACAGGACAACACTCCCTGTCCTATGTCACACTTTTCTCCAGACTTTACTCATCATATAAATACCCCCTAAACCACATCAAGTAAAAGCTTTGGGTCTAGACGGTGATATCATCATATAAATACCCCCTAAACCACATCAAGTAAAAGCTTTGGGTCCAGACGGGATATGTCTAATGTCCACTTGTGCAAAGGATATGAACCTTGTCGACCCCGTCCTGATCCACTGCCTTTAGCCGCTGCACAAGTCCCACAGTAAGTGGACTGAAGAGACGTTCTCTGACAGATGTTTGTGTTAGCGTCGCTCCACACCAGGCCGTCCGTCACTGCCTTTGACTCAGCGTTTGTCCCGCTCCGGTTCAGCGGTGTCGTTTTGTAACAGTGACCCGGGAGCCTCTCCATCCCTCACTCCTTCACGTTCACCGCTCAGTCACACTCCTCCCGCCGAACAATGTAGTCGCTCACATCAATTGATAGAGCGTCCGCTGCAGAGTGATATTAAAATGAATGGGCAGTGACAAGCATCGTGTTCGGCTGCTGCAAGTGAATGTGTTTGTCAAAGAGGCAGCACTTAGACACAGATGTGAGGTTTAGGAGACAAGATGGCACATGGGCAAGTGTACAAAACCTACTTCTCTGCTTCTTCACACAAAATATTACAAGAACTGGGTTTTTTTTAAAGATAGTGATTAATCATTAATAATAGTATTTAAAACCGTTTTTTTTTAAGACCGTATACATTAGATCAAATGTAAAGCAAGTAAAGTGGACAAAGAAATCAGCAGCTGGTTAAAGTTTATAGAGAAATAAGGGTTGGCTTTATTAAAGTAACATCCTGTAACTAACCCAACTGGCATCATAAGCATCGCATTCATCAAAACGTCCTGATTTTGAAGTCTGCACAGCCTTGGAATAAAAGCCATGGACCAAAAAGTGAAAACCTTACAGCAACATAGTACATTGTAAGTTATTTTTCAGCTTGTTTTTGATCCAAATGTGAATATATCCCTCAACAGCTCATTATGGACATTTATCGAGTGAGAGTTTTAACGCCACTAAAGCTGCTGTGATAAAACCCACTTAAGCCATGTGCTAAAGGCAGAAAACAGCATGTGCATCTAATATTTAAAAACCACAGCAGGATTTGTTCAATGTTTGATGAACGTCTGCTGATGAGCTTGTTACCTATTTACATCCCAGTTGTGAAAGTTATCCGTCTCTTTACTTTTTCATTCAAGATCACAAGGCTATAGTTTACAAAGTTTGAGGACTGCGTATAGATTCCTCATCATGAAAGTTGCTGAGGGGTGGAAAAGGAGGCTGCACTAATGCCATCATCTCAGTGCCATGCTTTGTTGGTTCGCCTCAGATTAGATTTAAATGAGGAAAAGTTGAGCGTCGTCCACGAGCTGTCTTCCCCAATATCTTATTTTTTGTTCATTTTCAGCTCGAGTTACTCTTTTCCGACATCAAATCGAGTTGAATTTAAAGTCACTTAGAGGTCTGTTCATTGGCTTCCACAAAATTTTTTCCAGTGATCAACAGATTCAGCGTTTTCAAAACACATTAATATTGTTGAATAAGAGTAGCTCATGACGTACAGCCCTGACAATTAAATGAGCAGTGTTTTTTGAAGTGCTGACAGCCTCTTTTACTGGAAAAGGGTTGGGCATTCAAGCTGCACTTCTCTCTTCCAGCGTCAGTGGCTTCAAAGGGCTTTAAATTACACTGAAGGCTTGACAGTCGGCTGCTTGTTTCGTTAGAGACTGCACTAATGAAGAAGCTTTAAGACTCAGTGTACATGTGCTGTTGTTGTGTGGAGATGCTTTTGTTTAGATGCTTGTATCAATTAAGAAATGGGGCCAAATTTTTATCATCTGTAGTGTTTTTTATTCTTTGTTATATATTACATTGTTAAAGCTTGAGGAGAGAATTGTTGAGATTACTTACGTTTTGTAAATTGGCACCTGAGAATACACTTGAAATGCACTGAATGAGAGTGAGAGTTAAAACATAAGGAAAATATTGATTTCATATTGTTTTTCATTCTTTTTTGCACAAATGGTCACAAAAATATAGTCAAATATAGTGTCAGATATTACACGTTTATATAGAACAGCAAAAACAATGTTGTATAGTTCACTGTTCTTTATTGACTTCCATAAAAACATTTCTGACTTTGGGACCCTGCAGTGTTCTATAACGGGCTTGACTTTAACTCTTTATGTGAGTGTTGATGCTGAATTGGTCGGTAAAACAAAGTATGTGATGGTTTTGTAAAATCTCCAGTACACTGTGTGCAAGAAGTGAAAGCCTGAATAATGTCATTGTCCAAAGCAAACTTTTCTATATTTATATTTTTTAAATAACTGTATAGTTATCAGTTGGTTTGACCATCTCCCAATCAATGTAATGTATTTAAAAGAGCTTTATATTGCAGTGTTCAGTTAAAGCTGTCCAGTTGTCCAGCACTACTGAAGACAGAAATCATTGCCCAACAGCAACAGTTTTACATTTTAAAGCGGTGACATATACGCATATATATAACTTTTTTTTTTTTTTTTTTTAATTCTCACAAAAACATAATCCAGGATGGTATGAAATTTACACACATTGTTCAGACTGAGGGCACGTTTGCTAAATTCAGCCCTGCCTTATGGACAAATTCTCATTTAACATTACACAGTATTAGTCCTGTTTAAACCTGTTGTCTGACAAAAAAAGATCTGATTAATTGAGTTTTGAATGTACAGTAGTCTGGGCCATTAATGAAAAATTGTCCAAATCAATTTCTTCTATTGTCCATGTTGATATTTGTCCCCATTTTTTATAAAAAAAAAAAAAAATCCCAGCTTCAGGTAATAGAGGTGAAAGATTGAGTAAATTGTAATGATATGTTATGCCTAACTGAGTATTTGTCCTTGTTTTTCAGGTGTTAAACCGTACTCAAAGTTCACCGCTGTCATCCATGCCGTGTCCCCTCTGGTGTCCCAGTCCCAGCCCATCCTCAAACTCCTGGTGGCGGTGGCCAAGTCCCAGTACTGCGCTCAGGTAAACCCCTGTCTGTCCATTCGTCTCACTGTGATGTGTTTTGAATCGAATTTTCTAACCTGAACCCCAGCGGCGCTCGCCCTGTGGTAACTCTGGATTGAATTAGAGCAACTGCTGCATCTGTCTCCATGGCAGCGAGGCCCCTTCACAGCTGGAGACAGCGTATCGATCCCCTGCCTGCTCCTTACCAGAGCGGGAAATGAAATGGAATGTGCTCCCCAATGGCCGCTGTGTTTGTGTGTGTGTGTGTGTGTGTGTGTGTGTGTGTGTGTGCTGTTTCTGGTTCTAGGGACCCATGTATAAAATGTATAAAAACACATATATGAACAGGACAACTACAAACTAAATTATTCCTCTGTCAAATATAAGATACAGGTATGAAGCAATATTTGATGGAAAACAGAGACTATTGTTGATGATTCTGAAAGAGTGAGTATCCTGCTAGTTACCAACACAGATTCCTGCAAAATCCATTTAAAACACTAACTTTGAGGTTATTTGGGTATTATCCATTTAGTTAAAAAAGACATTTTTTGTTTTGTAATATTTCAAAAAATTTGCTTTAAATTTACTTTATTTTGAAAAAAGATGTCTTGTGTCAATGGGAATAACCTGTTAAAGTAATAGTAACTGTAGTAACAAATATTTGTGGTTACAGTTTTTGTCTCGAGAGTTATGATGGTGTCAATGGCAGTAATCAGTCCTCAGTGTGGGATGTATGAACTCAAGACATTGTACAGTAGCAGTAGTTTAACAGTAGTTTCTTTAACCACAAATGCAATGTTGCTCACCATTGCAAGTATTGAGTATTGAGTCTTATTATTATTAAAACTCACTTTTAAAATATAACTCATGTCAGTCTGACGGTACAAAGTCAAATTTCTGAAATCTGTCCTAACACATTGTGATTATAAAGTGGGCAGTGAAGCTACAGCTGCATATCTACAGCTTAGTCAGACTTGAGCTGGACCCAGCTGAACTGAGTCTTTAAGAAATGGACAAATAAGACAAACGTATACATAAACATATTTCTTAAATTAACAGAAAAAGGGAGACAGTTTATGCTACTACCCTGCTAGCTGCTGTTTGTCAGTTGTATCTGTGATACAAATGCCAAAGGGAAAAAAAAGGCCCCCAATGATAACAGGGCGTATTAGGGGAAGCATTGAAGTGTCAAGGGCAAGTGCAGTTAAACGTCCTCATTGAGCTGTGAACGTAGCTGTGACTGTGAACATGAGCAAGCAGACTGTGTCACTACTGTGGTCGGTTTTTCATTTCTCATGGAGGTGTGTTTGTGTCTGTCCCTGCCGAGTGGAGAGCAGGTACACAGCTGGGTGTTTTCTTCCTCCGTCCTTGGCTCAGAGCAAAGTGGACAGGGATGCACTGCTGGGCTCTGAGTGGATGACGAGAAATATAAATAAATGAATAAATGGAAGCACACACTGACGGCAAAGGAGGCTAAGTTGGACACAAGAAAGAATTTGAAGGAATCTCTAGCGCATTCTGACACAGCAGACCTCCCGCTGTGAGTCTGTGCACCTGCTCTCTCGTGCATGTGCATTCACCGAGCAGCGTTTCCGTTCTCTGCTTCAGCGACTGATACGCCAACAGACACATACTGTATCCACACAAACATAATGGAGCGAACACAGACAATGGCCAGGGCGATGGGCTCACACAGCTGCCATCTGTCTGTGTGAACAAACAGGTTACCGCTCTGAGAGTTCGGATTAACGCAGCATTCATTCATGACCAGGACTCACCGATGATGTTCATACATGAATTATTTCTGCATTCATTCATTGGCTATACACTGATTGTCTGTAGCATTATGAGAGGTAACGTGAATAACATGGCTTATCTTGATACCTTAGCAATTGTCACTGTATAAAATAGTACACACTGTTTTATCTAGAAGTTGATTAGAAGCAAGAAAACAATAATAAAGATTCGAGCAACTGAAAAAGAAAAATTGAGATGCAGTTTGCACCAAAGATGTGATTTAGGAGGTGTTTTTGTTTTGTTGTTGCATCAGCTTGTTTTTGTGTAAACTGTGAATAGTGCATTCTTGGTGAAACAGATGCGTCGCTGGAAAATTGGCTGCAAGACAGAGATGGAAAGTAGAACAACTGAAGAAATTCTTTGCTTTAAAAACTCATGTTCTGCTAATTTATCGACAGTAATACATGTACTGTGGAGGCTGAGCTAAACTATTACTCCTTCTTGTGTATAATGGTCAGTGGTCAGTGGGGCTCACAGTGCCTGGTTTGATATACTACAGGATTTTCAACAGTATTCGTGTGGATTCAGATGGTGTTGATTATGCTACAGGTCAGCATCTGCGTTCTGGCCCTTAAGTATTTGCAAAACTGGAGCTCATATCAGCGATACTCTACTGAACCTCCAACAACCATGACTTCAGAGATCTTGGTGCCAGATATTATAGCAGACCTTCAGAATCTAGAGTCAGATCAAGTCCAGATCGCAGATCTGTATTGGTTGTATGATAAGTAAACATAATGTATGTGGCATGTTTATGTTAAGATATGTCTGGCTAAATTGTAGTCTCAGTTATATTTTAGAGCCTGTCTAATGTTTTGTGGATGTTGGCAAACTCAAAAAAATTGAATTTAGCATGAACATGACAGATAAATATAATACTTTTTCAGGCCATACAAACAGGAATGCAATATAACAATATAACCTTCATGAATTGTCAATAGTACAGACATTCATTAATATTCTACTTTTAGCAGAAGTTGAACCTTATAAAGTTGGCAGTGTCTGCAATGACGTAAACTTTAGCTTTGCACTATTTTTCAGAATCATTAAGCTGCTGCCCGTCTGTTTTTGGCCACAATTACCAATTCGCTTAAGCACAAGCCCATTTTCCACAATCATAAAGCTGCTTTTAACAGTGTTTTCCCATTTTTAGGAGCTCATTTTGTTGTTCATCAAACAGACCTGTGTTCCCCCTGACACTAATGACACGTCTTTACCGTGAGCCTCAGAGTTGCTCCCAGCTGCTTCGGCCTCACTCAGACATCCCTCCAGCGCCGCCGGCTCATGATTTGGCAGGTCCAGTCACAGAGCTGGGTCCCTGTGGGAAACTTATGCGCGTGACGTAGTTAATGTCAGAATAATGTGAAAGTTTATTGATCCCTTCAGGGAAATTCTTGTGGTCTGCCGTCTGAGTCTGCATCGAGGAACTACTGCGAGACAGTGATTTACCGACTCGCTCAAGGACAGGGCAGATGTGAGCTGACACATCTCAACAGGGCTGTACTCGGATGATGTATAGCTATAAGATTACTAACCATGTCTCCGGCTCTAATTAGACGATTCTTTTTCACCAGAACTTTGTTTAGAGTTTGTGTTTGGGAAGTTGTCTTGCACCTTTGGGTGTCTAAACAGTGCGTCTCAGATTTATGAGCAGTTGTAAACTGAGGTTCTGTAAAGCCCCAGGCCACACTAAAAAACTAAACAGTGTTATCTGATTGAAATAAAGACTTAAAGGATTTATCTGAAGGGTTTACACAATGGTTTTTTGTTCATACATTGAGTAGATTACCTTAAAAGTGTAAAAGTTGTAGCTAACCAAAGCCCTAACAGTGTCTCAAATGTTGAAATAGACTTTTTGAAATTGACTTTTTTACTACATTTACACACAATTGTGTTTTGTCCCTTGTTTATTTGGTTTACCACTAAAACTCCTACCAGCTTCTGATTGGTTTGTGTGTATATAAGTCAAACATGTCCTTGAGCTTCAGTCTTTCTCAGTTTTGTCTCTGGACTGTTGCCCACTTAAACTCGAGTGGGATTCATTGTTTTTTACGATCATTGCGATGAGTTTTATAATGGAAAAAAACTATATAAATAAACTTGAGATGAATGACAGACCCCAGTGTTTCAATACAGCTGTTAATCATGCAATTTTCTGAATAAAATAGATCACAGTGAGGACAGCTATGGTAGCCCTGCAGGGACATAATGTCTATGAACAAACCCAGTGGAAATCGGTTCAATGGGGATTTCATGTTAAAAAATCTTAACAAAATTTATTTTGTTCATAAATGTCCTATACCTTTTATACAAGAAAGTATGCTGAAAAAGAAATGCAACCTCTCCTCCAGCAGTGCTCAGTTTGTCCTTGTAGAAACAGGAAGTAACTGAACTAAAATGGCTCCAGAGGTTTACATGGCTAGACAAATGCAAAGAGTGTTATTTTGATGAGATTATAGACTTTTGAAAACAAAGTACTCCATTTTGTTTAACTGCATACTCCCACATTTGAAATTGGAGAGGCACATTAACCTGTAATGGAGCCACAGTCAGGACAGCACTCTATCCATCTTTATATACAGCCTATATCTTGGTTAAATATGCATCATTTTTAGTAAAGTTCAGTGGCCACAACCTTCCAATTTAAAAACCAAAGCTGGTGTGAGAAACGAAGCATGTGATTGAGATTTAACGGTGTGCTTTTGTGTGTCAAAGGTCTCCCACAAGTTGTGTTATGTATGTTTCATTTCATTTAATCATTTACTCCGGCTTAGTCCCGTTAGGGGTCGTGGGTTAGTGTACATTTCCCATCAAACATTGATGCTGTCTGCAGTCTGTGCACTAAAGGTTAAGTTAATGAGACTAGTCAATGTTGCCAGCGGCAGGTCACAGAGCAGCAATCATAACAAGGTAAAACATGATTAAACTGCCCCGAGAACACGACTGGTTCATGTTAAACATCCTCTGATTGACATGATACATGGAAGGAGCTTTAATCAAAACATGTCGGAGGTGTTTGGATGCGTTTGGGCAGAAGTGTGTTTTTCTCTCTCTGTTGGCTCCTTTGCTCTTTATAGTTCAATCAGGCCATTATTAGGTGACATTTTCTGGCTGCAGGGCACGTAAATGACTCATGAACAAGACGGGAACTGCAATGGCGAGTTATTTAAGGACAAAATGGTAGAATCTAATTGAACAAAGTCACAGTTATTTGTCCCAGGTCGCAATGAGCTTGTGTTTTTTTTTGTCTTTTCAGATAATCGTCCTGTGGAACTGCGACAAGCCGCTCCCTGCCAAACACCGCTGGCCCGCCACGTCGGTCCCCGTCATTGTCATCGAGGGAGAAAACAAGGTGAGTGGATTGGTTGAAAGGCGATCGCTCCTAAGTGCTCTCCTCTGCCCAAACTGTAAGCCTCCTGCGCCATTTTATCCACTTACCAAGTTTGTGGGGCTTAATGAGTTTCGATTTGTGCAGCGCAGATCCCATTAAAGGACAGTTTGTGTGGTTTTAATTAAAGCTCAGTAATGGGAATAATATACTCTGGGAAAACAGCTAATGCATATTGGTGGGAAAGATAAGGAGAGAGCCAATAATGGCTAATATGGTATTACACAAGGCACCAGTTATTTATTGTTAATGCATTTCTGTTTGCTCCTTTTTCAATCAAAGCCAAAATCTAATTAAATGAAGAATGGCAAGAGTCTCTCGAGAAATAGTCAGCCGTTGAAATCCCATTAGATCATTACATTATTGTATAAAAACAAACAATTTAGTTTTCGTTCAAAACTTACATTTTCTGGTCTAATCAGAAAAACAGTCAGAGTTAGAAAGTTCATATCTTGGGCTAATACTTTGCATCTGTTACAGCCAAAACATTTATTTCCTGTTTTAATGTCTGTGATATACTTTAAAAGAGGAAATTATTTGTTTGCTAAGTAGCTTACATTTACACTAATTAAAACAAATGTTATCCGACGCTCAACAAGAAGCATACTCAAATGGAGTCTGACACATAATGGCCTTTAGGAACAGATTCACTTTGCATTGTCCAAGACCTAAAACAGGTTTTTGGTTGGGTCCTTTAACCCTTAGGTTGCTGGAGTGTTACGTCATAGAGCTAATTATCCTCTTCCATTTCTGTCGGTCATGGGCAAGAGTCTGGGTTGTGGCAAAGTTCAATGATGTCCACTCAGCAATGTTGTCTACCCATTTCTTCGTCTCTTCTTCTTCCTCCCTGGACTGTTTCCTGAAGGAATATTTATATATATATATATATATATATATATATATATATATATATATATATATATATATATATATATATATATATATATATCTCTGCTTCTGTGTGAACATGACACAAGATGCTTATCAGGAGGGGTTTAACATGACAAGCCTACATGACCCTTGGCTTCCAGGTCTCAGGAAACCCAAACTAAATTTTAACAAATGCATAAATTGAACCAATATGATCAGTTAACTTTAGCACTAAAACAGAGCGGGACTTCAGAAAAAGCAAATGAAGTGTCCTTGTTTGTGTTGACATGCTCTGAAGTGTTTTGGTGAAACTTAATGTAAGAGCTAATTAGGAAAAGCGCTTTGGCAGCAACACTGGAGACACTTATTTTGCATACGGCACTCAGACACTCATTAATGTGTGTGTTTTTGAAAGGTCAATATGTTTTTAATTTATCCATTTTTTTTCTCAATGTGGAATGTCAGTTTAAAGCAATTTTTTTCTTTTTTTCAAAATCAGATAAAGTTACACTCCTCTTGAGACTTTCACAAGAAAAACACATTTTCTTTGATTTTTATAAGCCTCCAGCGAGTCATATCTCACAGCTCCCAGCATGCCTCAGTGGAACTTATTGTGACAAGCTTATTAGGCTTTTAAACTGAAGGGGCTGCTGTGTTCCCCTGAATTGCACTCTCCTGGAGGTCAGAGGTCAGGAGAGGAGACAAGTCGAACACAGGAGCCAAAGACTGATCTGAGCTCATCGTCTCAGAGCTTGTGTCTTTTACAGAAGCTGTCAATCAGAAGAAGTGCCTCTCACATCAGCGTCAGTCACTGGTGTTAGTCTGGATTTACGCTGCGTTTGTCAAAGCTGCCAATCAAACAACTGCTCAGAGTGTTCAGGAAGAGTAGAGGCTTAGTCTATGGTACCTGTCGTTGGCTCTGGTTGGGAAGTTGTTAAAATAGGTTTGGTGTTATATTCACTTTTGACAAATACACAACATTGAAGCTTGAAAATTTTAACTAAAAGAAAAGACAAGGGAAAGGAAGTCAGGTTGGTACTCTCTTGGAAAATCTGCATAGATGTGTTACCAAACTTTTTATCTGTCCTGCTCCTAACTCCTCATCCCCAACAATATTTTTTATATTATATTTTTCTATTTGAATTATACGTTACATCAAACCAAATTTTAGAGCTGCCTTTCGACTTGTAGCTCTATAGTTCAGAG